>APFE030058290.1:194956-208443 GCA_000404065.3 Pinus taeda
TTTTTAAAAACATCATCTACAGCAGTTTCGTAGCGCGCTACGAAACTGCTGTTTTATTTAAAACAGTTTGCTTTTTTACCCCTAGGTCTTAATATGATCATACCTGTCCAGTGTCACAAAAATGAATCTACACCTGCATCACACTTGTCTTGTTGTGTTTGCAATGTGCATTTACCTGCTAAGAATTATACCTGTGCACAAGAACTGAGACGCCTTTAACCTTAGTTAATTCCACTGCTGGAAAATATCTTGTATATAAAAATCGGTGGAATCAATTAAACCATAAAATCTGCCTCTGCCAACGGAAATTTCCAGTGTCATTAAGCAGTAGCTGTCACTGTTATTTGTGACAACGCTCATCTGACAAAACTATAACTGTAGATCAAGCCTGGAGTAAAACTGGACTAATCCAGGAACTGAATATGTTACTTAGTGCCAATTGTACTTCTCCTGAACATGCTCACAGCTGACTAGACTTGCTAATAGTGGGAAAAATCGAGACAAACAATTGCCAAATGCAGCATTCTTCAATCAGCAAATAGCTTGCAAAGTTGACACAACTAAAGGAGCCCGAGAAGCCAACTCACTCCTTCTTCCTAGGAAATTCTTCAAGGGGACTCTGCCATTGGCTGGCCTCCAAGTCAAACAAATTATCAGTTGAATTTCCAATCCCTTTATATTGGAGTTCAGATCTCATGTCCACTGTTTTCTTCAACACTCTGTTTTTAGTTTGAAGTAAATGTAGCTGCCTTTTTACTGAACAGCATATGCCCGTAATCTGAGCAAGCTCATTGGCCTCTTCCAGAAAATTTACAGCAAAACCACCTTTTTGGCTTGAGATTGGAGCCTCGGCCTTCTCACAGGATAAACTTCAAGCTCCCTTGAAAATAATATGATCCACACTATCCTGCAAAGACCAAAATGAGTTGAGGAATACCTGCAACCAACTCGATTAGATCTTCTTAATGAATTCTAGAAAATGACCCAACTAGGGTGCTAATGTTGTCCACCGAAATTGGGAAGAGACTAGCTAGGGTGGCAATGAGATCCACCGAAACTAGTGTGAGGATCTCACTTGAAACCCTCAGACTGAAACTTGCATGAGCTTATTTTCAATGGCAATGAGAGATGATGGGATAGAATACAGCCCTTCATTCTACTTCAGGAAATGATTGCTATGCCAAGAAACAAGTTTCAGCCAATGCAGCAAATATTCGTCCTCAGGAATCTGCTCCAAAATTGGTGACTTTGATCCACTGTTTGAAGATGGAGACAATTGGAAACTCACAGCCCATATATGGACCAATCTCCAAGGAACTCAATCTATGGATACAACTGAAATTGGCCCTCTGTTTGTAAGGAGAAAAATGTGCCAAACCCATGGAATTGCCAATCTCGTCCTCCTCAGAATTCAACCCTCTTTCAATTAGCAATGAATAAGCTTCAAAGGGCAGAGTATTTCTGAAGAATTCAGGCTTGTCACTTGTGCAAGAATTCTGGAACTGATTGGGATTAATAAGCCGAGCGAATGTCTTCAAGGCAAGACCCAGCTCAGCCTCTCTAAAATTGGCACAATCACTCTGGTATAACTCAGCCTTAGCTACCTGGAATCACTTCGACCTCAGATACAGGAGTGCCACTCTGCCCTCTTAAATCTGAAGTAACAATCAACTCGGCCTCCCTTAGTTTGGCTAACTTTGACGTCTGCGACAGGCTTGGAATTCGGCCTTTTTGAGCCTGAGTGAACAAACAATTCGGCCTCCTTATTTACTAATAGAATCTTAAGATGAAAAGCTTGTCTTTGTGGATTTTCTATTAGATTTGGGGTTGTTGTGTCATTTACCACGTCTGGGGTCTTTTCAAAACTGTACCCTAGCACATTTATGAAGAAACGAATGCGTCTTTTTCTCTGCAATCTTTAAAAGCCTTTGCATGTGCCGCTATTGTCTTTTCCTGTTTGCTTGCTTAACCGCCGACGTACATTTGCATGGGCTGAAAGTGCCAAGTCGACTTCAACCTTATCTGCGACAGACGTGGCAGCATAAGTCACAAACCCAAATCCCCGAGGCTGGCCCGAGAGACGGTCTCTCATGATAACGGAGTCGGTTAGTTCCCCATACCTTTGCCAAGTGCAGCTGCTCCATGCGAATGATAAATCATCATTTTTATAATGTCAAACCCTGGAAATAACATTTGAACGGGCCATGAAGTAAGCATCTTGATTATAATATTCATATCAGTGTCGGAAAAAACACTAGTGTGATAATGAGAAGTGTCCTTTAATATTGCCACAATGGCATTAAGTCGCATTACGTGCTCCACGGGCTTGCGGAAACTTGCGCCTGCATACACTACTGCCACTGAATGCTTTATTTATCCCCTGCATCATTCTTCACTTAAGGACAGTTCTGGTCATAAAGATTACTGATATCATGTTCACCACATAAACCGTTGATAGGAACCCTTGTAGACATTAAAATGCCAAAAGTTTATTTCCACATGACCTTCATAAAAGATACCTTGAGTCTCAGCATCTCTTCCTCTGACATAAATTGAAATAAGCTTTGCCACATCCCAAAGAGATACTTGGTAAAATTTGTACAGAAAAGAGTAAAAAACATTGTGCTTTCTTTAAAAAATCAATGACTTTTACCCTATACATAACCAAAATCTTACATATATCTAATGGGGGTTTAATTGTCATCGAGTGATGCATGATAGGCTCAGTCTTTTCATCAGCTACACCTTCCAAATTCATGTCAGGAAGCAAGTAAGATATTTCTTCAAGCAAACAATCCCAAAGCAATCCCAATTTTTCACGTTTAAGTTCTTTGCACAGTCGTTGAACAGTCCGTATTACCACCTCAACAATTTCATCATCTTCGTGACACTTATTGGTAGAGATAGAGTAAGTAAATCTATCCAACAAAAGGCGAAGGGTTTGCTCTGCTCTCGAATGAAATTTCGATGCTGGACCCTTCAGAATGTGCCACAACACAACTGCTCCTGTCTTGACAAAAAGACATTTCTTTTTCATTGGCATTTTCGTTAAGCTGTCTCCTTGCCTTACAGTGCCTGACTCTGTTTTCAACTCCTCTGCCTCAGTGTTCTCTTCGGCGATGCAGAATACCTGAATCTTACAACTCTCAAAGTTTTTCTTCGTAAGTAAGAGCTGAGAAAGAAGCAACATGAGACCACCATCACATATTATCCAATAAAGGTCCATTGTTCCAAACTGTTTCTGGTACTCTCCCGGCCATTCATCCAAACCTTTCACTGTGACAACTGCTTTATTAGCAGGCATCCAGAAGATCCAAAAGGAAACATGACAAGTTCACACCAGAATAGCATAGAAGGAAGAACATAGTTATCATAGGTGAGATCAGATCAATATTTCCAAGTACTACACAGGTAGCACAGATAAACACTATAAAAAGAGTTGCAAGATATGGTTTAGTACTGTCAGTAGCCTTGAAGTATTTCAGTATTGGGATAATATCATCATTAGCAATTGCTGCAAGCAGGCGAGGAGTGCCTGTGAGATTCTGAAGTGCTGCTCCAAGAGTGGGTAAGATAATACCAATGTAGATAACTCCTGGCACTGGTCAAGCAACTATTGCTGTCAGAAGCCTATCTGTTAAAAGTGCCTCTCTTGTGGCTACAGCACCAAACATCAATACAGAAACCAAATACATAGCAGTAGTAGATGATTTCGCAGCGCTTGTTAGTTTTAAATTCTAATGATCACTGTGAAACTGCTTAACCATAATTGCGCTGCGAAATTGCTAAAAGGGTTCATGTGCTTATTTGCAGACATTTAGCATCGAAATTTTGTCAGTGATAACACCTTGCACTATTATTATTTCTCTGGGAAATAAGTTATACAGGATATCAAAGGTATCATCGCCTATCGTCATCTCTTTAATCTCTGCAAAGAAATGCAGTAAGATCATTTCCTAGACTGGGAAACTTATCTTTCTTATTATTCGCACTGAGGGAAAGAAGATGATAGAAGCCACATCCACAGCCTCCAAACATGGCTCCTCCACACAGTAACAACAGATGGATAAGGTCATGGAGGAGTACATGAACATCTTCAGCTCACCCACAGGGGTACCCCTACACTATCAAGTTCAGCACTCCATCGATTTGACCTCGGGTACACCGCTACCCAAAGAGATGATCTATCAATGCTCTATTCTAGAGAACGATGAAATCAAGAGGTAGATTTAGGAGTTATTCCAAAAAGGGCACATTAGGCCAAGTTAATCACCCTGTGGGAGCCTGATTGTGTTGGTCCAAAAGAAGGATGAGACCTGGAGACTCAATATTAACTATCGGGTGTTGAATAAGATCACTGTTCGAAATAGGTTTCTAATCCCACAGATTGATGATCTACTAGACCAGCTCAAGGGGGAAACATATTTCAGTAAGATTGACTTGAAGTCTAGTTATCCCTAGGTACCAATCTAACCCTCTCATGTGTGGAAGACTACCTTCAAATCCAAGGAGGGCCTTTTCCAAAGGTTGGTCATGCCTTTTGGGTTGACGAATTCCCCTACAACCTTCATGAGGTTGATCAACGACATCTTGTGGCCCTTCACCAACTCATTCATGGTTGTGTGTTTAGACAACATCCTGATTTTCAGTCAGACCTGGGAAGAGCACCTCCATCATATTCAACAAGTCCTCCAAACCCTACGACAACATAAATTGTGTGCCAATTTGGAGAAATGCACTTTTGGTATGACCCAGGTTTAGATTTCATGGGTACATCATTGATGAGCAGGTTGTGCATGTGGACCCAACCAAGATACAATTTATTTAGGATTGACGAAATCCAACCACTTTAACAAAGCTCTATAGGTTTCTGGGTCTCGTCAATTTCTACCACAATTTTGTGTTGGGAATCTATCATATCACTTGGCCTTTTAGTCAAGTCACCAAGGGTGGAGCGAAAGCAAATTTCTTTTGGTATGAATCCCAACAAAAGGTGTTTTCTGAGTTGAGGCATCACCTCTACTCTACATCAGTGCTCACATTACCATACCTTCAACAACCATTCGATATTAAGACAGATGCCTTCGAATATGCTATTGGTGAATTTCTTACTCAGCAAGGGCACCCAGTGGCATATCATAGTGAGACAGTTTCAGACAGTTCGAAATTATCCCACCTATGACAAAGAGATGTATTATGCAAGCTTTCCGACAATAGAAACGTTACACTATGGGGAAGGGAACGGTCATCCACACATACCACCATCCCCTGCAATTCATACAAATACAACAAAAGTTGCAGAATGATTGACATCAAAAATAGTCCACATACATGCAATAGTTCCCTTTGAACATTAATTACAAGAAGGGAAAAACCAATAATGTTGCATACTACCTCAACCGACCGTCGGTCATGGCACTAACCACTGTCCTCGACTCTTATGGACACAAGACTTCAGGGTGGCCGCATCTTTATAAGAGCAATCCATAATTCAACAACACATACCAAATTCTCCTTAAAGGTAAGAAAGTTCATGATTTTCACCTCTAGGGCGCACTGTTAGGTCACCTAGGAAACCTCTATGTTCCTTCAAGTGAGCATGCCAAGATGAATTAGGAGGTGAGCTATAGTCGGGTCGCTAGACATTTCAAAGTAGAGAAAATAGTGGCAATGTTGTAGAAGTATTTTTATTAGTCAAACCTTCAACAAGATGTTGGGAAGTACATCAGATCCTACACTTCCTGTCCCATTACCAAACCAATCATCAAGAAGAAACGCCTATATACTCCTTTGCCTACTCTTTTTCGACCTTGGGAATCCATATCCATGGATTACATGTTGAGTCTTGCTTCTACTAAGAATGGCAACGACTTCATTTTTGAGGTCATCGGCAGATTCTCAAAGATGGCCATTCTAGCGGCCTGCAAGAAGAGTATCATAGCAGAAGCCACTACTAAGATCTTCTTTAAACGAGTGTGAGTACACATTGGGATCCCAAAGTCCATTATCTCAGATAGTGATAGCAAGTTCCTGAGTACATTTTGGCCAAGCCTCTGGTCGATGTTGGATACCAAGCTCACTAAGTTTGCGGCCTTCCACCCCTGAACTGATGGCCAGGCAGAGGTCATCAACAAGATGATCATGCACATTTTGCGCATGTACAACTCAAAGAATCCACGCACATGGGATGAAATCCTCCCCTATGTCCAACACAATTACAACAGATTTCTCCATAGCTCAACTGCCACAACCCCTTTCAGGTGGGATTGGAATTCCAGCCACTATGTCCCATTGATGTGGTCATACCAGTTGCAGCTACTCAGGCATATTTGGCTCATGTCCAGGCTGTATCTGACATGGCTAACAACATCATTAAGTGCATTGAGCACATTCACCAGCAAGTCCATGACATAGTGGATAGAGCCAATGCCAAGTACAACCAACATCATTATCATCATTGGGTGCCACATAAGTTCATTGTGGGTGACAAAGTTTGATTACATCTACAAAAGGAATGCCTCATTGGGCCCCACCGCAAACTCCGTCAGCTCTCATATGGGTTGTACACTATCACCAAGGTTGTGGGGGGAAATGCCTTCGAGCTCAACATTCCATCATTCCTTGGCCTTCACTCAGTATTCAATGTGGACTTACTACAACCATACTTCCCCCCATTGTTGGACACATTTGATGTTTCTAAACAACTGACACCAATAGAGCTCAACCCCAGTTGTAGTGAACAGGCCACAACTGACAGGATCATGGACACACAAAGCAAGAACAACCACCGACAAAGGATCCATCTCTATCGAGTCATCAAAGCTTTCCACTTCCTTCACCAAGGTAAGTGGCTTATTAGGGACCAGGTTCAAAGAAATTTCGTCACCTCATGGAGACTCTACACACAATGGGGACCATTTCTTCCTAAGGAGGGAGGATTGATCCAAGTGGATATTGGTGGCCACCCATCTATTCCACCTAGACCTCCAATCGATTTCACATTTTCCTTAATTGTAACAATATATATTATTTTTAGCAATTTTTCGGGTCCTAAACTTCCGAAGCTGTTTTGACCCCATAAACAACATTTTTTTGAGGTCTACAACAGGCTCATAGCCATAGGAAAGAGCTTGTGGAAAATCCTGCAATACTCTAAGAGATATTTTTGATGAGGTATCATACACGTCAAACAAAGATCATATGACCGAGTTACAACCCCAAGAAGTTGGCTTCCCAACTAACCCCAACGGGGCCCACAAACTCTCGACATTCCATCTCTTGGAGTTAGGGTTTTGGTTGTTTAGGGTTTCCCCTTGTTGTTCGATAATAAAAATGCCCTTAAGCCTCATTATAGCACAGTTCATAGGTATGTAGCCACCGCATATCTTCTCATAAATAAGCTACCATCTCCCAAGCTAGCTTATTTTCATTTTTCCAGATCAAAGGAGCATTGGAAAATTGTAAAAGGGGTCTTCAAAAGTCTAAAGGGGACTTCAAATTATGCAATATGATACCAAGGAAGACTTCAAGATTGCAAAGAGGTAGATATGAAGAACCTTCTTGACACAAACTAAGCTAGATATTTTAATGACATAAGATCAACGAATGATTACTTTTTAAAATTATTTGGTGAAGTAAGTTCGATGAGAAAGAGGTCAGTTGTAGTTGTATTGTTGACTACAAAAGTTGAGTACATGACATCCATTCACAAAAATAAGGAAGCTATCATTGGTTGCAAATATTGTGATTAAGTATTGATTTTGTTCAAAAAGCAGAGAGAATAAGTTGTGATAGCTCAAGTAAAATCTCTTCTGTCATTCCAAAGCAAAGCATATTGGTGTATAGTACCATTCCTGTTATAGATATGGTTGAATAAAACAAAGCATTGTTGGAGAAGTTTAATACCTTGAAGAATGCCATACATACATTGATAATGTTTGTTTGTATTAAAAAAGAATCTTCGTGTACAAAATTAATGACCATTATTTCCCCTAGCATCTCATTATATGAAAGCCTTCCCATTGCCCCTATTTTTGCTAAGAATACAAGTGGGAGAATGTTGGACATGAGTTCTACTCTTTGCGGGTAGACTTAGTCTCATCCTAGAGATAAATGAGTCCAAAGGGGTAGCAATCCCCCTAGAAAGGCTTAAAAGATGGGCCCTTGAATTTTGGGTCTATTTTGGGTATGTTTTGTGATTTTTCATCAATTGTTTTGGGTCTATAGAATACCTAATTATTGTATTGTAAATGGTTAAATTAATGCAAAGAGATAGAGAGAGGAGCAACTCTTAATTAGGTTAGTTTTCCCGATTAAAGGTTTATAGGGTAAATGTTTCTCTATTGTGTGTGTACATGCACATGTGTGCACGCTATTTGTATTTCATGCATTTGATGTTTTTTTATTATTTCTTTTCTTGCTTATGTTTATCAAATGCTTCAAGGATGAGGAGGAAAAAAAAAAAATAGGTAAGGAACCCTTTTGGTAGTTTCTACATGTCAAGCATGGGTATAGGGTAATGTTTTTCTCAAATTAGAAGAAAAATGCTATCTTGGGATGAAAGAAGGTCTGGAAGATAAAAGGCCCATTAAAATGCAAACCCTTTTTATAGATAGAAATCCCCAACAAAGTCCCCGCTTGGATGGTGTCCTTATGATTTTTTGAGGGTCTTGTGTAGTGTACACTATTCAAAGGTGCCTTAGAGACAACTTTTCATATTTTGGTCGGTTGTCATTTCTCATTAGAACTGTGGGATCCAACAATAACCCTTACAAGATAGGTTGTATCTTGGAGAGCCAATTCCTTAGAAGAAATCCTAAACTCTTAGTGGGAGAACAAAAGATTAGGAAAATTTGAAACATTCCTTTTATTGATTTGTTAGCCCAGTTTGAAGGTTATGACTGGGATGCTTTATGAGGAAATGTTGATCTCCCCCTTACAGATTGTTTACAAGAACAAGTTTACTTTTGAAGGTTGTATGAAGGAAATCAATATTAAGATCTCTAGGAGAATTATGCATCTTCAGATTAGCAAGTCTAAATTATTGGGATTCTTCATTGGTGCTTCTAAAGGAAATCCCAGGAAATATAGAGTGAGAAATCTTGTTCATTTCTCAACATCATTTCTTTTCGTTTTCATATTTCTTATGTTTGGATTATAATAACATGGCTAAAATTAAGGTTATCCTTGTCCCATGTAGTTAAAAAAGACATCTACTCACTAGTATATTTTATGTGACTCACTAGTATATTTTATTTGACTCTCAACTTGTATTTAACTAAAATTTGGAAAGGGGAAAGCATTTAAATTTGAGCATAAATCATTTCATTAAGAAACTCAAAAAGCTTTTGAATAAAATGGAAATTTCTTTTGTTATGGTGTTTTCTAAAAATTAAATGTTACTGCAATGGTTTATTACTAAATGTTTCATTTAACTTATTAGAGATTACATAGTATAGAGTCAAAACTAAATATTATGAATGCTAGACAAATCTTCTCTGTTTTGATGCTTTGTTACCGTGTGATATGGACAAATTTAAGTTAAAATGAAAGAGGTGGAGAGATGGGATATATTCTATTTCTTGGACCCAATTTTATATTATTTTTTTAATTTTGATGTGAACACTAAATGTATTTTACAAAATAAATAAACTTTGTAGGTGTGATTGCACACTTTATATAAAATTTAGTGGTGGCACATTTTATTACATGGGGATGTACATTTGAATTTGAAGCAAATATTGGTTGTCTTTTTTTAGCCAAAGGGTTTATTCTATAGCCCAATATAATGTGTAAAGTTGTATATCCCTCATTAAAATTTAAAGTTGAAATTTTACAATGACGAAAATAAAAATTTTAAAAAATCTAAAAATTAAAATATTAAATATATATACAAAATATTTAAATAATATCGTAGACTCAGTTGAAAAAATTAGATCCCTCTCAACTTATAATAAATATTTAAAATAGATAATGTTATTTTATTACCCACCTATCTGAACTAAATCGGGCAACTTTAACCTCTTTAATCTAGATCTTTCCACACAGCAAGCAACAGAAAAACACACCAGCAGCAAAAATGACGGAGGCCCTCCTCCAAAACTATCAGTTGCAAGAGGAAGCGATCGGCAGAGGCAGATTCGGAGAGATCAGGAGATGTTTCAACAAGCGGAGTGGGCAACAGGCCGCCTGCAAGACCATAACAAAAGCAGATCTGCACGATTCCGTGGACAGAGAATGCCTCAACAACGAAATCAAGATCATGCAGTGTGTCTCAGGTCACCCCACAGTGGTTGCCCTTCACGACGTTTATGAGGATGATGAGTTTGTCTATCTGGTCATGGAGATGTGCTCAGGTGGAGATCTGTTCGACAGAATAGTCAGCAGGAAGAATACATTTCCCTTCTCAGAAGAGGAGGCCGCCGCCATTCTACGGAAGCTCATGGAGGCCATCAGTTACTGCCACTCCATTGGAATCGCGCACCGAGATATAAAACCTGACAACATTCTCTTTGCCGATAACTCCAATTCTCTCGCTCAAATCAAGCTTGCAGACTTTGGGCAAGCATCCTGTTTCTCTCCAGGTATGATAATTATGTTAGCGCCCTTCCCCTGTCATACAGGAGTCATCGGGAGATGTTTCAACAAGCAAAGTGGGCATACAAGTCTATGAAATTTTTTACTATGGATTAATAAAGGTCTACATTAATGTGCAGGGCAAGGATTAATGCAAGGAATTGTAGGTACGCCACTTTACGTAGCACCGGAGGTGTTGGGAGGGAAGGCGTACGGAGAAAAAGTGGATGTGTGGAGCGCAGGGGTAATCTTGTACATAATTCTGAGTGGCGTTCCCCCTTTCGTGGGCGAGACGCCGCAGGAGATATTTGAGGCAGTCCTGTGTGGGCGCCTTCGCTTCCCATGTGATCCGTGGCTCTCGATATCACACTCCGCTAAGGACTTGATACGCCGGATGCTCTGCAGAGACGTCACCCGGAGATTCAGCGCACATCAAGTCCACGGTATTCCATCTGTTCTTTTCTACAATTTTCTTCTAATCGTGAATTTTGCAACTTCATTACAAATTGATGTTCAGTTGTGTAAGGTTCATAGAATATTGATGAGAAATATTCGTTTTGCTACAGAGCATCCATGGATCACCACTCATGCGCTGCCTAATCCCACCTAATTCCAGGTTTGACTTGTTTTTCCTTTGCGGCTGGGTTGTCTGCCCGAGTCATTATAGTGGGCATGTTCATGTTGTTGTTTAAAATACCACATCGCCTAGAATATTTTTGGGTTTTTGTTAAGATATATCTTTAGTTTTTGGTTGGTTGAGGATCCATCTCATATGTAACAGGCTTTTCAAGTACGCGGCATGTGATATGATAAAGAAGAGCTCATGATAAAGAGACTCACATAGATAGAGAAATGTGATTTTTTTAAAGTTATTTAATCAAGGTTGAATATTTTAAATATATCTCACCAATTAACTAATTTAGTTATGATTAATTATATTTTCATTAATCATTATGTATGTTTAATACTCACAGCAGAACATTATGCATGTTAAATACTCACAGCAGAACATCAACAGCTATAATCTAACGGATATATTGACTAATGGCTAACTTTGACTGGAACCTCACGGTATAACTATATTAAATTAAAAAATAACTAATGACTAACTTTGACTGGGAAACGGTTAGTTAAACAGGTCCCAGGGTATAACTATATTAAATTAAAAAATAAGTCAATTAAAGAGACGTATGAATCTACATAAAAGTTTTAATAATTTTATAATTAATTTAATTTTTATTATGAATATATATATACAATATATAAATATTAAATTAAATTAAATGATATTAAATTAACAGTTAGTTTCACATAAGAGGGTATCAAATATTTTATATTATTTTAATTTTTATCCTATAAATATTAAATAATAATTTAAGTATATTATATGAATAAAACTATAATATATTAAATTCAAAGATTTATTGACTAACAGCTATATTGACTAACTACTAACTTTGAAACGGTTAGTTAGATAGGACCCGAGGTATAACTATATCAAATTAAAAATTAGTTTCCCTTAGTTATCCCATATCCTTTTCTCATTGGCGTTTAGTCTTTGATGAGTTGGTTATATAATATGAGATATTGTATTAGTTATATTCTACTAATTTTAACTTAATTAATAAAAACAAAATTTATTACTTTTGAAACCAATTTAGGATAATATTTTTATTAATTAATAATTAAAATAATTAAGCATTTATCAATTAATTAAACAAACTAAATAAATCTATGAATTTAATATATTATAAGTTTTATCTATATAACACTTAAATTATTTATTTAATATATATATATATATAAAAATAGTTAATACCTCTTGATGATGATGATGATGGTTAACGTCCACCGAGACCAAACATTGGTCTATCGGACCTAAAGTAACAAATTATTTATTTTGATTTAAGATTTTATTCCTATGCTCAAAAAGCTTGGAGAGAAGCCTCCCAAGCTCACTATAATTTTGACATTGTAAAAGGCTAGGAGGGTCAGTATTGTAACAAAGATTGTGAAACTGAGATTTAATGTGGTTGTACGCGGGGCACTCTAAGAGGGTTTTCATCCTCGATGTTCCTATTCTCACATATATGGCAGATCCGTTCCATCCATGGCGTTTTAGGAACTGCCCAATGACCTGTTTCACTATGGAGCTCATGAGAATTCGTTCTAATCTTTGCTATATTAATTTTCTTCTTTGAGCTAGTTAAAATAGAGAGATGCTTTTGATCTTCTAGGGTGGGGTTGATGACCTTCTTATAATAACTTAATTTTCTTTTAGCCGCTAAATCTTTCTTACACCACATTTTTTCTTTGAACTTAGAAGTAACAATATCTTTAATCAGTTATTTATGTTTTGCAATGCATCATTCTCGTTGATCTCCCAAAAGTTTAACCAGGCCCTTGTGTCTTTATGCCACCCCCGATTAAGCCTTAGGTGGTTTTGGTTGGAATTCAAAGCTAGCTTAGGAAGTCTATGATCTTATTGAGTTTGTGCTTGTACAACAGAAACCTAATCATAGCTAGGCTCTCAATAGCGGAAATACCTGCTTCTATAAGGAGAATAGGATAGGATGTATTACTTTTAACTTTCATGTTATAAGTTATAAAATGCTTCTGGATTTGCTCAATCTTTCTCCATGATTCTCTGGAGATGTTGCAACCCCAAACCTCACAGCCATATAAGATAACAGGAGTGACTAAAGTTTCAAAGAGGAACTTCTTTTTATCCCACAATATGAGGTTTGCTATTTTACAATTATTTTCAAGACCAAAATAAGCTTTCCACACCCCATTAATCCTTTTCTCAATGCTATGGTTCCAGTTGAGCTTGTGATGAATATCAATTCCTAGGTACTTGTAAGAATACACTTCCTCCAAGTTATTATTGTCATACATAAAATTAGTGTAAG
>APFE030058290.1:214876-233741 GCA_000404065.3 Pinus taeda
ATTTAAATGGAAAATAAAAATAAGTTTGATAATAAAGTTGAAAATTATATTTAAAGAATCAAAATTAAATATTGTGATTGTTAAAATTAAATGTTGTTATTAAGATGGGAAATATCTATATTTTTCTAAGTAATTTAAATTAAATTGTCATAAACACTTTATAATTACATTTTATTTTCTTCTAAAAACTATGCTCGAAAATTAGAGCTTCATGGTTATTTGACTTCCAATCACGCTTCCATTCATAAAAAATGATTGGAATTTTTTAATTTATTTTTAGTTTTATATCATAAGGTAACATTAGTGTTTTTTTTGTTTTTTATTTATGTTTTTGGACATTGTGTTCAATATATTTTTATAATTTTGTTTGGAAGACACAGAAAACTAAAATTAAACAAGACCGGCTGCGTAGCAGCTAGTCCGTGCAAAGTGGATCGTCAGAAGACTGCTTGAGCCTAGAGTTGCCCTGTACCAGTCTGCCCCCTAGTCCGAACTAACTGTCCATAGGATTTGCAACTGAGAGCTGTCGGTGGGTTTTCCAGGGTCGGTGAAAGAGACAGTGCCGAAGCCGCTTGAAAAGACAGGGAAGTATGATAATGACTTCTTGCTTAGAACAGTGAGCTATAAGTAAGTAATGCAGGTCAATTAGGATGGAAAGTACATTCATGTATGAGTTGCCCTGTACCAGTCCGCCCCCTAGTCCGAACTAACAGTCCATAGGATTTGCGACTGAGAGCTGTCGGTGGGTTTTCCAGGGTCGGTGAAAGAGATAGTGCTGAAGCCACTCGAAAAGACAGGGAAGTATGATAATGACTTCTTGCTTAGAACAGTGAGCTATAAGTAAGTAATGCAGGTCAATTAGGATGGAAAGTACATTCACGTAATTGACCAAGTAGCTCACATCACTAATTTGATGAAACAGAAAAGCAAATAGTAATTGATTCCGCTACATTTAAGCCAGAGGGGCACTTAGCTGTATACCAGCGAGCAAAGGTCCTCGTGTAGAGTGGACTATAGTAGGATTACAAGTCGGTTGGCGTTATAACTGCAATTGAAGACATATGTGAAGTCTCCAGTCTACGAGTCATGTCGACGCAAAAAGTTGGCTCCTTGATTCTCAGTGCCGTAAGACGGTTGGCATGTGTTGTGTCTTGTCTACATCAAGGTGGGATCCGAATTCTAAATTTTTCTACCTTATTCTACTAATTAATTGCATGCTGTCAAGCTCGGCACAAGATTCTTTAGGGTATAGGAGATTGGATTTTAGAGAAATAATAACAACAATAGTAATACCTTAGTAAGTAATATAACTCGAACCAAATAAGCTATATAACCGAACCATGAACACTTGCACGCTGTCATTTCCAAATCAAATCGCTTTATTCGTCCAAAACTAAAACCAATCAGGGCTATTTAGTCAAAATCATGGAATGCAATACCAGGTATATAACTTTAGAATTGACTGACCTAGCACCACGAAAACTAGGCTAATATTTTTCACCTCGACAAGGAGGAATTTATCAGAGGCAATAGAGGGGTTCTGCGAAATAGAAATAATTGAAATATTATACTGTATTATGCTTCAATCGATTTGAATTTTTCAATTTCATCCTATGTCACCAAATTTGTTAGATTTCCGGCTCTGGAGGTACATAATTTTTTCCCTATGTTTATACGCTAAAGCCTTCCGAATAATGCCCATACATGCATTCCGCTGGAATTCTAAAAATTCTACTGAACTGTCAACTAGAGCTGAAGCTCGAGGCTTCATGAAACTCATTGATGGTGAGGAGATGTTGGGGTTTGGTTTGTATCAAAATCTGTCTCTCCTTCCCAATGAGAAACACTCTGTTGGATATTATACCTCCCATGTTTCCTTGACTTCAATATATTGCATTGATATAGGAGGTCTTTTAGAATGGTCTAACCGATCCCAACTTAAAGATAAGATAGAACTAATATGTGGTAAGCTAGAAAAACTAGATAACTATTATCCAAACAAAATGTGTTGATGGCGTGACAATCCAGATAACCATTATCCACTAATTTCTTTTAGGATCATGTTCATAAGGATAACCACAATCCCACAAGTATCCTCATCAAAAAATCTCCATTTAGTGGATAAGGCGAGTAGACAGAGTGATATTGTAGATTAAAAAAAGGGAAACATCAGTCTTGTCGATCGAATTCTTCCTGCGCTCATATTTTATGTGTATAAAAAGAGAGTAGATTCTATCAAACTGTGCGAATGCGAACTCGCCTTCCGTGGTGTTCATTCAAACAAACCACCTGCATGCATTACACGTGCTCGTCCGGAGTACCGAAGAGCGCTATAGCCCGCAGAAGGTAGACATGTTGCTGGTTATTTGTCAGCCTTTCAGTAATAGCCCGCAGGCATGCCGATGTTGACAGAATTGGCTCAGAGTGCTTTCATATTTACCTTCTACCGTTGAGCATTATTCCCCATTCTTGTCCCCTCTGCATAGCCTGCCCCTGTTCTTTCTTGCTATAAGAATTCAAGAAATATGCAGCAATAACTGCATAGGCTGCCATTGTTTTGGTTCTCAGAAGAAAGGGAGAGGTAGAAAATGTTGAGATCCAAATTAGCAAGGGTAGCCAGGCCTCCACAGAAGCCTCTGAAGCAGAGATCGATGAGTCATCGTTACAGCGGAGGTTCAGAGGAGGAGAAGGTGGATTCAATTGTCTCACTGGAGGATCAGGGGTGTTTATGGCTGATGAAGGGCAGTCAGAAATCCCATGAACCTGCACGGAATGATGATAATGAGGATGTTTCAGAGACCTGGTGGTGGAAAAGATGGAGTAACAGTGTCAAGAGAGGGATTGATCAATGGTCTACAACAGATGACAATTTTCTAGAAGATTATGCAGAGGCTAGGCCTCCTGGACTTAAGCTCAGGTGGGGGTGGTTAGCTAAATGGTTTACCAGAGAGAATGGAATCATATCCTCCATAATGTATTCTCGCAAAACAGTCTGCTGTCGGTATGATGTGCAGAGCTATGCCCAGAATTTTGATGAAGGTGATTCAGAGGAAGAGGATATGTATCCCTACAGAAATTTCTCTGCCAGATTTGCAGCCCCAGGAGTTCATTTATAGGCTAATATATCATCACCTGGTAGTGAAAATAGAAGGAAAATTACATGTCAAGAAAAATTGTGTATAGTTTAAATCCAGAGTTCAGGTAATTCGTTACCCATCTAAGGCTCGAGTATTTCAACTCCGTCGCGCCCAGGTCTTCCCACCCGACCCTTTTACAGCGGGCCTATTTGGCGGTCAGATCGATCTCCGGTTGCAGAATCCACTGCTAGGTTCATGTCGTGCTTGAATCAATTCTACGGGTGGTTTTGGCTACCCAGGAAGGGGTCTGAATTGTGAACCAGGTCAGAACCTTGGTGGCCGCGGGAAGGATTTCTGGGGGCAGTTTTGGCTACCTAGGAAGGGGTCTGAATTGTGAACCAGGTTAGAACCTTGGTGGCCACGGGAAGGGGCGGAATTAGCAGCCTGAAGCAAGTTTGGTGCAGACCCGGAGGCAGGATTACGATGTAAATGGAAGGTGTCCACAGGTCTTTGGAACTAGGCGCAACATCCTGTAGCAGTAGTTTTCTGATTAGAATCTACAAGAATACTTGCTGTGCTCAGGTGGAATTAGAGTGTATGCTGCAACAGTCAAGAAGTTATTCAATCTCCAATCCGATTTCCTGACCAAGAGAGACGCCTGGGATGGCACTTTCGAAGATGTCGTACAGAAGCGCAACAGCCCAAGAATAGACTACCCAGGTACTCACCAAGTAGATGTTTCATCCGATTAAATGTCTGGGAATTTAAGTCTTAAAAAAGATTCGGCAAATCTCATAGCTAAAAACAATAGGAATTTAACTATATAAAAAATCACTTCGAAATAGGAATTTGAGTAGTCTCCTAGAAGCGACTGTAAGTTGCTGCTCAAAGAAAAAACATATATAATCATCATAGGTAATGCAATGCCTTGATTCAAAGCTACAACTCAGTATTCCCTTGACTACCCATAAACTGAGTGAATGAATCCTTTATCTAAGAGACAAAGGGTGAGCAAGTGGGTCACCTGTAAGCCCTTAAAATAGTCTTGGCATGTCAGACCTATGATAAGAAGCGGGTCTGGAATGAATTCAAGGTCTCGTATCTGGAAACTGAAAGGAAAATTTGTAGAAAGGGTCCAAAGTATCTAAGTATTTAGAGCCGAGTGGTACCTGCAAATAAAAAGAAATGAAACTGTGTCATATACCAGAAAACAATTATCAATCTTAATAATGGATTAGGAACAATTTCGAGTAGTAGAAAATGAATAATTGTAGTAGTCGTAGAACTGGGGCTGTGCTCTGCCTATAATACAACCAAAACAACCTGGTTATATATATATATATATATATATAGCTATATATATTATATATATATATATATATATATATATTTATATATATATATATATATATATATATATATATATATATATATATATTATATATATATATATATATTATATAACAATTGAATATGAATACTAATTGATTTCACACAGATTTCAGATAAAGCTCTGTTAATGACTCGATTTTCATCCTTTCATAGCAAAAATCTTTCAACGGCGGCTGTCACAGTGCAAGATAACGAGAAGAGGGATATTGAACAAACTCCGAGAAGACGCCCTCGGAGCCCGGCTTTCAGAAGACGGGGGAATTTCGCTCCCGTTGGCTTATCAGGTATGAAGGATTTGGACTCCATCACTTGTTTCTATTTAACATTTTAATTTTCTGTCGTTTGGTCGCAGAGCAACGGTAATATCAAAATTGATTATTTTCCTACTAAACATGAAATAAACATGAAATCATCACCTGTGCAGGCTCTGCGCCCAGATGTTGCGCGTTTCTGCGCCCAGATGCTGTGCGTTTGACCTCTCTTTCTGTAGAAGAGGCACAGTACCTAGAAGAGGAACAATACGATCCAGGAATGGGGACGGTGAGTTCAAATATGTAGATAATAAGCGTTTGGAAAGGCCATAGGAGCCAGCACCTGTTAGATGTGCTGGCAGGCGTACATGCAACGGTGATAACTGTACTACATGCACCGCAAGTAGTCGCAAGTAGTTGGAATGGCCATAGGCCAATGTATATATATGCCTTATATGCCTTAACATAAAATGTTAGGGAACTAATGCTATCTTTCCGATAGCATTACTTCAGGCAGGCGACACTGTTTTCATCAACCGAACTGCTTTCCTAACTTTTTTCCTAACTTTTCAGACGGTATACCTCGTACTGAGGCCAAATAAGATGAATATTTGTTTGATTGGTTAAAAGCATCGGGAAATATAAAATATGGCATCGGTTAATGTGACATGTCGCGAAAGTTTGGTTTAAGTAAAAATAAGTTTATAGGTTCCCGTGTCAAACTAATGCCCACCGACCAAAACCGATTACTATAGTCCCTGCCAACCCGGAGGGGCAGGGACTAATAAATAGACAATTTTTTAGTGATAAATTTTATTAAAAAATTAAATTATTATTATTATTATTATGTTGTTGTTTAGTATTTATTTTTTTAATTAATTCACATTAATTTAAATGTTTAGAATTAAAAAACATGATAGCTAATTTAAATTAATTTAGTGTTTATAGAGTTAAAAATCTCTAAAACGAGGGATATATAAAGTATGCTACATAGTAATTATAAACTGCAATTTAAAATAGCTTTATATATAAGTGTCATTTATATCTCTTAAAATTAAATTATTACTATGTCAAATGTAAATTTTTGATTTTGGAAACGAGTTTTATTAATTTCATTAACAAAAATATGAATGTGCATATATAAATCTCTACAGATTTGTGTGATGAATCGGTCTACTTGAAAAATCTTACACTGGTGAAAGTAAGGTATGTGTGGAAGTAAAACATGTGTCGAGTTAAGTCTATGCGACAATAAGGTATGCTGGAAGGTAAAACATGTGTGGAGGTAAAAGGGTAAGTACCATTTGACTCAGTCCAAAATAATCCAAAGCATGAGGACATCAAAATATTTAATATGTTGTTTTATTTGATTTGGTCTTCCACTTAATATATTTAAGACATATTATGGATATGTTAAGGAATTAATAAATATCATGGTTATATGATTTCTCTAGTCATAGGAGTCATTTTTGGGTTACATATTTAAGACATATTATGGATATGTTAAAGAATTAATAAATATCATGGTTATATGATTTCTCTAGTGGTAGAAGACATTTTTGGGTTACATAGATTGAAAAGAAGCTACTTTGATGCATGTAAAAACATATATAGAGCCTAAAGTAGTAAATTTGGTTTAAATCCACATTAATTATTTAATTGAAAGAATTTATTAAATTTGATATAGTCCACAGAGAGAATTTCAATGGTATTTATATGAAAATTAAGCCTAAAGTTAGTAATGACACTTGAAAACCCATATTTGGTATTTATAAGAAAATTAAGAGTAAAGTTAGTAATGACACTCAAAAACCCGTATTTTCTATTGTGACCGATCTATCACCTTTTGATGAGTGAGTGTTGTTATCTTGTGTTTCTTCCTTATTTGTCAAATCATCCCAAGAAGTTGCTTTTCCAACTATTTTCCTTAAGGATTCAAAGGGGGATTCGATTTTTCACAGGGGTATGTTGTGCTCCTACTTTTGCTAAATCCAAAGGATCCTCATGCACATCTTCGTCACTGGTATTTGTTTCCTTTGGCGAATCTTCTTTGGCAATTACTTCTTGCTTCCTTGACTGTTTTTGTTTCCTTTTGTGAATTTTGTTTATCAGTTACTTCTTCTTATTTTTCCTTTACTTCTTTCCTACCTTGAATTTATTTTCTTCACATATCATCTAATGTTCACTCTAAGATCCTTCCCACAAAATCAAAATATATATATATAATATATATATATAAATATAAATACAATTCAATTTAATTATTTTTTCCTTATAAATTAATATTGTTTATATATAAATATAAATTATATTAATGCATATAGACATACTAACATTAAAATTAATATAAATAATTCCTATAACCTTAAATATTATAGAATTTTACCTAATTAAAATTTTTAGATTATTTTAAATAATTCTTTTTTTACATATTTTATATATTTAATTCTTAAATTGTATCCATAGAATTTAAATAAAAAATTATAAATTTTACAATCTTTATTACTTGGATAAGTCTTAGATACAATAATAATAGATAGATTCCTCCCTAACTCAAGTGCATCTCATGTCGTTATATAAGAGATAATGCTTTCCCATGTATGTCCTTATTCCAAACGAAAATAGAAAAATTATATACAAGGTTAGTTTTAGATACCATATTAATTAATTAAAAAATATACCAAATTAGTTTTAGATACAATATTAATTAATTAAAAAAATATATATACAATGTTAACATGTTATAATTGGTTATTGGTCATCGTTGAATTTATTATCTTCGGAAACAGAATGCGCGAGTTGAGCTGCTGCACATTCGCTCGGCCTTGCTCCGTGAGACCCACACCCTGCAGATCTAAACCCTGCGGCATTGCTCGCCCCTGCTTCCTTCGGCTTCTGTGAGTGGGTCCACCGTGGGGCCTATCTTCTGTCTGTGGTCGGCCAGGGATTGCTTGCCAAATACCCTTGCTTCCAGCGGCAGTCGCCTAGGGTTTGAGCTGGATCTCCATGGAGGAGCCGGATCCCCGTCGGGACCTTCCTCCCCTTTCTCCATCCTCTGCTGCTGAGGCCTTCAGATCCTTGTTGGCCTCTCTCCCCAAGAAGAAAGTTGTGGAAGCCACCAAGTTCGTGAAAAGGCTTGAAGACATCCCAGAGATTGCTCTTCCTCCCGAAGGGCCGATCCAAGTAGCTCTTTCTCTGGTGGATCGTGCTCTAGTGGGTCAGTTTACAGGTCTCTGGCCCTCTCCGAAATCAACAGAAAGTTGGGTCTTCAGAAACTGGGCTCCGCTGATCAAGAGAAAGGTAACATCTTATTTCCTCGGAAGAGGTTACTTCCTATTTGAATTCTCAGAAAAAGAGGACAAGGATCTTATATTCAGAAATGGCCCCTACTTCATGGGGCCCTAAGGACTGTACCGGAACAAATGGACGCCATATTTCGACCCGGCGGAGGATGTCCATTGCTGGAACTGGGATTCCCTGAAACACATCGGAAACACCCTTGGGAAATTCATAGACAGGGCCAATAACAGGGACTAGTATGACTGCGCCAGAATTTGTGTGGAGGTGGACCTAGAGGTCGGTCTACCAGAAGCCATCAAAATAAGGGTGGGTCTGTGGATGCATATTCAAAAGCTGGACTATGAACAATTGCCGTTCAAATGCCGGAAGTGTCAAGTTTACGGTCATTTTGCTAGAGATTGCCCGTCCAAAGGGGTTGAAGAAAAAGGGAAGGAGGAAGGATGGAACCAGGTAAAGAGATCCAAAACTTCCCTCAGGAAGACCGCAAATGCTAATACCAGAGCTCCCAAATGGGCCCTGCTCAGCAACCGCCCATGGAGAGTCAAGGGAACAGATTTGAGATCCTTGGATCCGAAACCATAATTACCCAGGAGACAGAAACCTCGAAAGAAGCCTCTCCGCCTAAATCTATAAGCGAACTAGAGAGATCCAAAGGAAAGAAGTCAGAGGACGATGAGGAAACCCAAGAGTCTGAGGAATCGGAGGAAGAAGGGGAAATAGGGGAATCGCAATCTACCCCAGAAGATCTACAAGAGGCCGAATGTCAACAAAAGAAAAAAGGGAGAAAGAAACATACAAAGACAAGCTCCAGGGAAGCCAGCCTACGCTAGAGAAACTCCTAGCAAAAACACCGAAGACGAAGAATATTCAAACCCAGAGCTTCAAAGGAGCTCACCATAGCAAACGCAAATAATGAAGATAGTCTCCTGGAATTGCAAGGGAATGGGCTCCAAAGCCAAGGAAGAAGCAATGAGCAGTCTGATAAGGCTAGAAGCCCCATATATCCTCCTCATCCAGGAGACCAAAATGGAGGATTCAACCTTCCTCCAAGCAAGTAGAAAGTTTTGGAAAAAAGACAGAGCGCATGCAACCTCTGCCCGGGGAGCATCAGGAGGACTTGGGTCACTCTGGAATTCTAATAAGTTCTTCCTTATCTCTGAGTCCCTGAATACTCATTGGATTTTATTAAAATTGCAGCATTTGGAATCTAAAGAAATTATTAGTCTGGTCAATGTATATGCTCCTAATAATGCAGGTGAAAAGAAGCTATGCTGGGATTCCATCAAAAACCTAGCAGATCTGGAAGATTTGGAGAACATTGTCATCGCAGGAGATTTTAATATCACCCTACTTTCATCAGAAAAAAGAGGAGGTAGTATTGTCAGAGACCCGGCAAGAGAAACAGTAGAGGATCTCATGCAGGATTAGGATCTAATAGATATTAAGCCAACTACTAGTAAGTACACGTGGTCAAACAAAAGGGCTAGCCGAGGACACATAGCTGCAATACTGGACCACTTCTTGTTGCAAAGTTCCTTCCTACTCCTTGGATTAGAAGCTAGATCACACATCCTTCACAGCAGTACATCAGACCACAAGCATATCAGCTTGGAATTGCTGACCACTAAAGATCTGGGGCCTATTCCATTTAGGTTCAGCTCTCTCTGGATCAAGGAGGCGGACTTCATGGATAAGGTGAGACACTGTTGGAAAGACCCAGTTAAGGGTTCTGCGTTCTTTGTATGGGAGGAAAAACTTAGAAGAGTGAAAGCCATGCTAAAAAATTGGGCCAAGTCCCTACCCAACCCAGCTGCAGAAAGGAAAAAATCTCACTTAGATCTTGAAAGCCAACATCTTCTTCTTGAAACAGCTGAAATTTCAAAAGAAGATCTAAAAAAGGAGGCCAAGCTTCAACAAAACTTCCATAAGGCATGCCTGGCTGAAGAGGAGTATTGGAGGCTCAAATCTAGAAGTCTTTGGCTCAAAGCTGGAGACAGAAATTCCTCTTTTTTCCACAAACAAGCTCAAGCTAGGAAAGGATGGAACTCCATCATTGAAATAAAAGAAGAAAACAGCGTTCTAAAGGACTTTGCAAGCATAAAAAAGGCAGCCTCAGAACATTTTGAGAAGCTGTACAGGGAAGATATAGGAGCAGACCAAAATGATAGCCTACTAGATGCTGTCCCTAAGCTCATCACCCCCAAAATGAATCAGGTTCTAGAAAGCAAAATCACGCTCAAGGAAACCAAGGAGGCACTCTTTGCCATGGACCCAGATAAAGCCCCGGGCCCGGACGGTTTCACACCAAGATTATTACAAACCTGTTGGCAGATAATTGAGAAGGAATTCCTCAAAGTGATTCATAAATCCCAGGACTGTCAAAAGATTGGAGGTTGCACAAACTCGGCATTTCTCGCCCTCATCCCAAAGGAAAAAGGGGCAAACTCCTTCGGCAGATTTCGCCCAATTTCACTATGTAACATTGGATACAAAGTGATCACCAAAGTGATAGCAAACAGGTTGAAAAGATCCCTTCCCAAAATCATCCCGGACAACCAAGGGGGATTCATCAAAGGCAGGTAGCTGGTGGACGACTTCGTGCTCGTGCAAGAGGCAATCCATTCCAGCCAACACCGAAAGGAAAAAGGTATGGTTATCAAACTAGATCTAGCTAATGCCTTTGATCGTTTTAGACATAGATTCTTGTTTGATGTAATGTATAAAATGGGATTTGGGCAAGGCCTCATAAAGTGGATAAAAGCTTGTATATCGGAGCCTTGGATTGCTCCTTTGGTGAATGGAAGGGCCGCTGGTTTTTTCAAATATTCTAGAGGACTAAGGTAGGGGTGCCCTCTCTCACTCATCCTCTTTGTCATTCAGGCTTCTGTTCTTAGTTTCTATTTGAATAAAAAGTAGCAAAAACATGTTATTACCGAGCTGTGCATTACAAGAGGGGTGAAACGCATCAATCATGCCCTCTTTGCTGATGACACCCTTCTTCTGGGGGCTGCAACACCACAATCAACTACCAACTTCAAAGTAGTTTTGGACGACTTCTGTAAGAGCTCAGGTAGTGAGTTAAATAAGCAGAAATGTCAAATATTTTTCTAGAATATCCATGCTTCCACTGCAAATTCCATAACTAGATGTCTGGGATTTGCAGCCTCCACTATTTGGTCCTCTTTCAAATATCTTGGGTTGTCAATCTTCAACAAGAGGGCATCAAGCAAAGACTGGTCTCCTCTTTTAGACAAATTCAAAGCTAAGATGCAAGCCTAGGGATCCTCTTACCTCAACTTCACCGGCAAAGCAGTGCTCATCAAGGCAGTTCTCAGTAGTCTTCCGATCTTCAAATTCGTTGTCCTCCTGACACCTGTGGGAATTATCAATAAGATGGAAGAATTAATTAGGCATTTTTTTTTAAAAGGCGGCAAGCATAATGATAAGAGATTCTCCCTAATCAGTTGGGAAATGTCACAAAACCAACTCTTGAAGGGGGACTGAGTTTTAAAGACCTGAAGGCTCAAAATATAGCTATGGGAGCCAAATTAATTTGGAAAATAATTGCCTCTAAGCCAAACTGGGCTTAGATCGCATTATGGAGACAATACTTTAGAGGAATGAGCCTCAGGTGTTTAGATCAGCCAAAAAACTCGTTCAAAACACACTTCAGCAGCTTCATTAACAGAATCGCGCCAATGATAAAAAACCACGCACATTGGATCCCTGGAAACGACAAGCAAATACAACTATGGAATGACAGAATTCTAGATCGCCCTCCTTTGGAAGAATCCAGAGATTTTGCAGCGTTAAGAAAATAGCTTGCTACAACAAACATCCATACTCTCTGGGACATCTCGTTGTGGACAGAGGATTCCTGGGTAGTTTGGAAACAATTATCAGTGCCCAGCGACCTGCAAACTGAATGGACAACGCTCAGATCCCAGTTACACGGGTTGGCCCCTATCCACGCAAACAGGAAGGACGTGAGAGGCTGGGGAAAAATCATTCAGGTTACACAATCAAGCAGGTATACTCTAAGTATTTAGAGCGCCCCCGCGTACCTCCCAATCCTGCTCCTTGGGCAGGCATATGGAACTTCCCATCTATTCCAAAAATAGATTTCTTTTGCTAGATTCTCTGCCACCAAAAAATCCTCACTGAGGATAGACTCCAAAAAAGAGGATTCAATGGTCCGTCTAGATGTATTCTCTGCAAGGAAAATTCTCAAACCGCCCTCCATATTATGATTGAATGTAATTACACAATCTCTGTCTGGCAGGAGCTGCTAGATCCTTGGAATTTCGATTCTAATTTTCCCACCTCTGTTCAAGAGCTATTCGCAGGCTGGATGGCCCGATATCTAGGTATTCAACCAAAAAAAAAACGATCAGATTAGCATGGAGTGCATTGCCAAAATTCACTAGCTGGCAAGTTTTGTTAGAAAGGAACAGGAGGATATTCCGTAACAAAGCCCAGGACCATAGAATAATAGCCAACTTAGTGAAATGCCAATTAAATGAGTGGCCGGAAGGCACAGGTGACGAATTAAATCTTAGTCAGCAAGACAGAGAGTTGGGTTCTGCCCTTAAGCTTAGCTTCCATAAGCCAAGAAGCTCACCCCCAGCTTTTGAAGTTTGGCAAATCAGGAAAAACGAGACTGACTTTCAAGTTTGGCTGTCCAAGCAATCAATTCCCTCTCTATTTTTTGATGGAGTAGCTAAAGGGAATCCAGGGAAGGCCGGGGCTGGAGGACTCATTATTATGTCAGACAACACTCCTCATAATTTCGCTTGTGGTCTAGGCCACACATCTAGCATGCAAGCCGAGGCGCTGGCCCTCTTTCAAGGTGTAATCTTCCTCAAGGAGCTGGGAATATGGGAAGAAAATATCTTTGGAGACTCCCAAGTAATCATAAGAGCAGTGGTGACTAACTCCATCCCAACAGATCTGCAGCTAGCAAGGTTATTTACAAGAATTAAAAGCATTTAAAAGTCTCTTCACTTGACATATTTTCATGTACTAAGAACAAATAATAAAGCAGCAGATACCCAAGCAAACATTGTAGTCCACCTAGATGCTGGAACTATTCTCAAAAATAAGGAAAGTCTGTGGGCACCTATACCATAAAAAGCCATGTTTTACTGCTATCTTTTAATTAGTTTGTCTATATCTTTCAGCTAGGACAATTAGCAACAAAAGAGCACTTTGATAATTGTAAAAAGAGGAAATGGATAAGAGCAAAAGCCAATTCCCTCCTGGTTGAAAGGTAGGCTGGAAATTGCTTCTCATTTTGTAACCGATTGTGTGGCCATTTGCCAACCAGATAATGAAATCCTATAATCGTTCTTGTAAAAAAAAAACATGTTATAATTGGTTATAAGAGGGCAAAAAAATTATGTTACAATTTGTTTAACTAATTATAACATTTCAAAATTTCATAAAAAAGTAAGACAACGCAAAAAAATCACATTGCACAAAAAAAAAAATGACATAATACAATGAACTAGCTAGAAATTTATTTATACTCAATTCATGCACCTAAAAACATGAAACAAAACATAGCATTGGATGGAAGCATGGAGTACTAAAATAAATGTAATTTTCATGTTTCTATTTGGTAAAAATTGGAGAAGAATTTATACTTTTGTATGTGCATATATTAATGCATATAGGCCTCTGTGATAAGTCTCACCACTTGAAAATTCTTACTAAGTCTAAAAATGGTGGAAGTAATGCATGTAAGGAAGTAAGGCATGTGCGAAGTTAAAGATTGTGTGGAAGCAAGACGTGTGGAGTTAAAGTCTGTGTTGAAGTAAAGCATGTGTGACATAAAATGGTAAGTATCATTTGTCTCTTATAATATTCTAGATGTATGGAGAAGTTAGAATATGTTATATTTTATTTTACATGATTTTTTATCACACCCAGTATAATATTAAGAGAAGTTAAGGCATATTATGGATATGTGAAGAAATTAATAATTATGATGGTTATATCATTTAGGCTAGTCGTAAAAATTATTTTTGGGTTACATAGAAAGAAATGAAGCTACTTAGATGCATGAAAGACAAATATAGAGCCTAAAGTAGTAAATTCAGTTTAAATTCACTTTAATTGTTTAATTGGAAGAATTTATTAAATTTGAGATAGTCCACGCAGAAATATTTCCAATGGTATTTATATGAAAACTAAGTATAAAATGAATAATGACATTCTCCCTCATTTGTGGAAATCATTCTTTCTTTAGCTATATTTTTGGTGGGCTAGAGTTATTTTGTGTGAAAGAAGATAGTATGTCAAAATGTAATTTTCATGTATTATGTGTGAAAGAAGAGAGTATGTCCAAATGTAAACCTAGACCTCTAGCCGGTTTCATCTTTTTTGTTGATTATAGCAACATTTACTATTTTTAGTAGTTTTTCGGGTCTTGAACTTCGAAGTTGTTTTGACCTCCTAAATGACGATTTCTGAGGTCCACAACAACCCATCACTATAGGCAAGTCTTGGAAAGGGTCTGCGACTAATCTTGTAGCACTTGGGGGGTTCTTTCCAACGAGGTATTGTACGTGCCAAACAAAGATCATATGACCAAGTTATGGCCCTCGGAATTTGGCTGTCCAACTAACCCCAACGAGACCCACAAACTCTTGGTGTTCCATCTCCTTGGATTAGGGTTTTGGTTGTTTAGGGTTTTTACTTGTTGTTCAATAATAAAAATGCCCTTGAACATAATTGTAACACAGTTCAGAGGCATGTAGCCCCCACATATCTTCTCAGAGATAAGCTACCATTGCCCGAGTTAGTTTATTTCCATTCTTCCAGATTAGTGGTATTACAACGGGTCTGCTCTTTCTCTATTTTTCTTTTCATGTCCCCAACGAGACTAGGGTATAAGGACTTAGGGCTCGAACTGGTTGAACCTTTCCAAGACTAGTCTTGCAAACCCTGATGGATTCCCATGGCAGAAGAAAAGAAAGACAAAGGAGCAGGAGATTCTTTCAAAATATTGCTCGAGGAATCCCTCAAGTGACAGAGGAACGTGATGATGGATAAATTCTCCCAAGTCCTTCAGCGACTACCCACGAGTGATGCATCTTCATCCAACGACCACTCTAGAGGCATCACTCCCTTTAAGTTACAAGTCAACTTTGGCATTCCCATATTTGAAGGCCAGATAGATGCAGATGTTGTAGATAGATGGCTAAATCTGTTGGAAGCATATTTTTCAGTTCATGACTTTTCCAATTGGGAAAATAATACTTTTTCACTCCTTAAAGTCGTCCCCGATGTCAAGGACTAGTGGGAAACCTACTGGGAATAAATGTACAAGAGTGAACCCTCATTGTTTTCAACTGCACCCACTTGGAAATATTTTTGAGATGCCATCAAGGAACAATATTACCCTATCGGGAGCTATGAAGATAAATACATAAAGTGGACCACATTATGGCAAGGAAGGAACCAAGACATCGTAGTTCACAAATATTTTTCATACCCTTCACACAAAGTTTCGTATCAAGGATTTTGAACGGAGTTTGGTACACAAGTACTGCCACTGAATACACAACTACATCTAGGATGAGATGGAGTGCCTAGAAATATCCTCACTTGGCATCACCGATCGATGTGATGTCAAGATCGAGTATAATTTTAAACAGAAAAAGCGAGACTTTGGATCTATGAATCTGAAGTAACGGAAAGGCACCCACAAACCACAAAAAAAAGGACAAAGCCAAGGCAAGGTGACCCAGGACAACCCGTCGAAGATGCAAGTAAAGAACAACACCATAAGATAAATAAGGACACATAGAAATGTTATGAGTTCCATAAGAGCCCCACTCACAACATAATTGAGTGTCGAGCCAAGAAGTCACTAGTGATCGAGCTAAAATCTTTCGAATCAAATGCACGTTCCGAATCTGAGTTAGAACCCCATAAGGAGAACGACAAAGGGAAGTATATTATTAATGTGGATCCCATCACCATTGTTGGCACCATTAAGATCCATAAGATTGAGCCTAAAGATCTAGAGGAGAGGGAGCGACTCTTCCACTCATAGTTGTGCATGGAGGGTTCTCCAGTGCTGTTCATTATCAATAGCGGGAGCCAAAAGAACATCATTTTAATAGAGTCATGAAGCGGTTGGGCCTATCGACAACCCCACACCCATAGCCATTCACCATCAGGTGGCTTCACCAAAGACGAGATCTCCCCATTAGCCAATAGTTTCATCTTCCCTACAACATCAAGCCCTTTGTAGATGAGGTATTGTGTGATGTTTCTCCTCTTGAAGTGTGTGATGTATTACTAGGCCAACCATACCTGTGGAAGTGTCATGCTATGTATGAGTCCAGGCCTCGCACTATTATTATTTCTCTAGGAAATAAGTTATACAGGATACCAGAGGTATCACCACCTGATGCCATCTCTTTGATCTCCGTGAAGCAACATAATAAGATCATTTCCCAGAACGGGAAATTTATATTCCTTATGATTCATCCCTAGGGCAAGAAGAAGGTTGTGGCCACATCCACGATATCTAGACAAGGCTCCTATGCATGGAAGCAGCAGATGAACAAGATTGTGGAGGAGTACAGGGACATCTTCACCTCACCCATAGGGGTACCCCTACATTGTCAGGTCAAGCACTTCACCGATTTCACCCCGGGCGGGCCGCTACCCAACGAGCCGAACTATTGACACTCTGTTATGGATAACGATGAAATCAACATGTGGATTCAAGAGTTTTCACAGAAAGGGTGCAATATGCCAAGTGTAACACCCTTCTCCCACATCTACCCAAGTAACCAGCCAACAAGGGTAAATAGGTGATGAGAAGTTACTATCATATGATTCGATTCCCTATGTGTTAGTTAAGGAAGTTGAACTAGTGGAACACGTCACATAGACATTCCACATCAACAATAGAACTCCCAGGGGTCATCGTAACCACTCAGGTAACCAACACCTGAGACCAATTGAAGTTTTAATCCATAAAACCCCAAGAGGCTCCTTTGATATGGATTTGGGTGTGTCTAGGAGGCTCTAGATGCTCCCACAACAAGGGCAAGGGAGTATCCAGGGACATTCTTCCCCAGTGTTGTGACTATGACTTTGGGATTTGTGCCACTTTTTTAGGCCCAGAGCCCAGATCATTTCCCACAACTCAATGACACCTTCAGAAATGAAATTTCACAACATAACAAAGATACATTTGCAAAAACGTCAACAAGGACTATACTGGACCCCTACTAGCCATGACAGGCATTTCGTCAAACATGTCACAAACATGATAGCTATAGGTCTTAACAACAAAACTAAGCATATGGGTCTCATACTTATATAAGAATCCCTAAGAAGCATTGATGCCTCAACACATTAGCTCTAATTTCATCTATTAGGCGATAGATAAATTTTTCATTCATTTACAAGTAAAAACATGATGCAAGCCATACATAGCCATTGTCATAATACATTGTTGGCTTAAGGGGCCTGACCCAGGTTCAGAGTTAGCTGCACCAACCAACAAAACCCTAAATGTCTGGCCCTTTCGGCAACAACCTGCATAGCACAAGCTCCAGTCTCACCCGAAGGAGTATTGGGGGATGACAGAACTAGGTTTTTGTATCCAGAGGTCTGTGTGATGCGTTTTTCACTTTTAGGGCTTAACCCCGACCTTCGCGAACCCTAACCCTTTAATTACAGATAATTGTAATAACTTACAGAAACATAATCTAACCCTTCATGAAGCACTTTAAACATTCATAAAATCTATTAAATGAACAGATCTACTACTTTCGCGCATCAATTAAATAGTACTTCATATAAATTTAGATAATCAAATGAATATATAGAAATTGCATAAGTAAATACAAACACAAAGATACACAATTATGGCTCCAAAATAGTCTTTATTAGATGTATTATTTTCTGTTACAGACTCTTCTTCCCTACACACACAGCTGTAGGAGCATGTACACTCATCTTGCGGACTTACCAAGGTCTCCACGCACATAGCAGCAGGAGCCTTGCCCTTTTCCTAAGTACAAGAAACATACTTTCCTGCCTCAGACTACTTGCCCATACAATTATTTTGAATTACTTCATGACCTCTATGACTCGCTAGACTTATTTATATAGCTTCTTATTTTACAATACCATGGTTCGTGAACCATGGGCGGGTCACAAAACATCCTATTCTCTAACAAACTAAGGGACTAAAGTCCCTTTGACTCCTATGACCTTCGTCATCTGCTGATCCGAATTTAAACAGGAACACAATAGATTACAGAGATAACCATAAATACAGAGATGCGATAACCATAAATAAAGAGGTGCAGTGGAAATAACACTTCATTTCATTAATGGAAAATACCGAAATATGCTTACAACCAGAATTGGAAATAAACCAGCTAGGACGATGGTAGCTTATCTCTGAGAAGAGATGTGCCGCTACATGTCTCTGAACTGTTCCCAACTTCTGTTACAATGAGGCTCGAAGGCCTATTTATTATTGAGAAACAATGGAAACCCTTCACATTCCAAAACCGACCCTTAGAAGATGAAACGCCAAATTGTGGGCCCCGTTTTGGGTAAATTGGTACATCAATTTCCCGGGGTCGTAACTTTGGCATACGATCTCCGTTTGACGCGTATGATAGCTCGTTAGAAAGATCTATCCGATAACTACCATTGTTGGAACGGGCAACACGGGTCCATGCTCCATGGACCTGTGTTGCCCCCGGATTCCCCAAAAAACGTCGCTTAGGGCCTCAAAACGGCTCCGGAAGTTCAGGACCCGAAAAACTGCTAAAAATAGTAAGTTGTGATACAATTAAGGAA
>APFE030058292.1:0-27819 GCA_000404065.3 Pinus taeda
CTGATCAGATTGATTTGTGTGATTTTATCCTTGAGTTGATTCAATTATAGTTTAGTTTCTGTTTCCTTTCACTTCATTAGAACACTATACTACCGAGCATTACTTGGGCAAAACAGCCTCGGATTGAGTTACTCTTTGAAAGAACAAACGATCCCGGATTGACTTAATAATGTGGAATAATTAGTGGTGTGAGAGACCCTAGTTATAGCCCTACAACCCTTACCTGCTAAACAATTGAAAGCGATCCTTTTGGGGTCCAAAAGGCTTCCAGTAGGGAGGAGTGATCAGGTGCTCAAAATTAGACTCAAAAATATCAAAGTGTCAAAATATTGATACACTTAGTTTCGGATCGAAGATCTCATCATTCTGATTCCAATGGTGTGAATGACACTCGAATCTGAGCTCATATGAAGAAGTTAGAGCAAGTCAAAATTCAGGTTTGACTTGCACATATGGCAGGAAAAGATGATGTGGCAAGGCCTTCAACAAATGGGGAGGCACCAAGTGGGAGGCCGCCATTGGCCCCCGCATATCACAAATCACATGTCACAAGCAAATCATGTTAAAAATAGGCCCCAGAACAACCAGGGTTGCGATGCGATAAATCGCAATTGCACTCCGCAAAAGATAGGCAGAAAGGTGCTAAAGGATTGACCTCGGAGTTGTGATGTGATGGATCAGCCGGAGTTGCGATGTGATGGATCACAAATCGCAATCGCACTTCACGAAAAGCAGAGTCTCGCATTATATTACCCGTCGGTTCTCCATCAATTGCGAAATGCGATAGGTTCTCGGCTGTGGTGCGACTATAGGCTCCAGTTAATTGTTTCGTTAGATTGCAATCGTACATCGCCCCACTGCAATCACAAACCATATGACCATTGATTTCCTTTTTGATTGTGATTTTCAATAAGACAATCAACCATTAGATTATGGTCCACCATGCGGCAAAATTTTCGCCAGTTAGCGCATTTTTGGGGCTAATTTGTAGGATCATGCCAGAAATGGGGCAATTTGTGGAGCGAATATTGGGAGAACTAGGAGAAGTCATAACTTCTTTAGTTTTCCACCAAATTGGATGCAAAAAGAGGCAAAATGACCATTTTCGGACATTCTAGACTGATTGAGCAGGGTCAGAAGTATTTGAGCATTGTAAACACATATTTTTACACTTTTGAGCATAATAGAGAGGCCCAAGCCATTGGAAACTAGACCAAGGAGACGTAGCCCAAGAGGGGTGAACTCCCTTATCATGCGCTTGTTGTAAATTTTTTTATGATGTTCTGTACATGTTTATGATGTTGTTCAGTTTCTTGGTTATGTTAAATTTCTCATAAAATTAACATAAAAACTCTTCATTTCACTTGCAAAAATTAATGAATCCTTAAGCATAATGAAAGCATTTTGTTTCTAATATGGGGAGGATCTTAGCACAACAATCTAATATTTTAAATCAGATCAGAAAGAGAAGATCGAAACCACACCATTTTTGGCCTTACCAGACCTCCAACAACCTTTCGAGATCGAGACCGATGCCAGCAAATATGCCATGGGGGCACTTTTGATGCAGTAGAGGAAACATGTTCGTTACCATTCGGATACATTCTCCTAAGCTGTCGTGAACTATCCCACATAGGATAAGGAGTTGTATGCCTTGGTTCAAAGCATGAAGAAGTGGAAACACTATTTGATCGGTAAGGAGACCATCATCCAAACATCTCACCAACCCTTGCAATACCTTCAGTTGCAGACCAAGCTTCAACAAACACATCATTTCAGATGGATGAAATTCCTTCAACAGTTTCACTTGGTGATAAAATACAAGAAGCACACCAGCAATAAAGTGGCAGATATGCTTTCTCGCCCTCATATTTCTTCATCTATAGTTTTGCAAAATGTCTCTTTATCTTTTAAAAGTTATGTTGAATAGTATGTTGTTGATGATGATTTTAAAGAGATTTATGAAAATATGACTCATGGATCGCAGGTGGATAATTATCATTTGCATCCAAAATTTGTTGTATCACCTTGGAAAACTTTGTATCCCCACCAATGAACAAATACATGTAATCACAGAGGCACATACCTCTCTTGTGTCAGGTAATTTTGGTGTAGTGAAAACTTTGTGTCATTTGTAGAGGTTGTGTTATTGGCCTCACATGAAAAGTGTTGTGACTTGATATGTAAAGGGATGTGTGATGTGTTCAGTTAGTAAGCCCACTAATAGAAAATTTTGGCTCTACACAACACTCCCTGTTCTAAGTCGTTCATGGGAAAGTGTGTCGATGGATTTTGTAGGCAGTTTTCCTTATCTAGGAAAGGTCATGACTATTTGTATGTCATTGTGGATCAATTTAGAAAAATGTGTGTATTAATGCCTTGTAAAAAGAAAGTCATTGCAGAGCAGATTGTTCATCTCTTCTTCTAATTTGTATGGTTCCACTTTGGGTTGTCCACGTCCATTGTGTCTGATCGAGACTCTCGTTTTCTTGGAGAGTTTTAGACGAGTTTGTGGAGAATTATGAACACCAAGTTGAAGAGGAGCATGACATTTCTTACACAGACTGACGGATAAACAAAGGTTTTCAACCACATAGTGGTACACTTACTCTAAGGCTATTGTGGAAATAATCCCAAGTTGTGGGATGAGCATCTTCCTTATGTTCAACATGCATACAACCGGGCAGTGCATTCGTCCATGTAGAGTTCACCATTCAATACATGCTTTGGCTATTTACCAAATGATCCCTTAGACATGGTCTTTGGGAGAGATGAAGGTTTCAATGGGAAAGATGACAGGGAAAAAGCACGGAATTTCATTCAGTGAATTCAATTGATTCACCAGGCAGTGGAGGAGCAGTTGGAGAAGAGTCAAGCTCAATACAAAGCGTGGCATGACAAGCACGGAGTCGATCATCAGTTCTAGTTTGGAGACAAAGTGCGGATCCGCATCAGTAAGGCCAGAATGAAAGGGGAAGGAAAGAAGTTGTGACCAATCCAATATGGTCCATTCACCATATTGGAGAAGATCGGAGACAATGTTTTTTGTCAAAATTTTCTAGCATACATGCAGTTTCACTCAATGGAGAACATTGAAAACTTGAAACTTTATGAGCCTCCAATGATTATGGACACTGAAGAGGTTGGACAAGTTCCTACAATGAATGATTTTTCACCTCAATACTTGGACAAGCTACCAGATGAAATCATCCTCGACAAGAAGACGAGACTTCACAATGGGGAGACATGGAGTATCTTCGTATTGGCTTCAAAGGAATGCATCCAAGTAAGGCTCGATGGATGGAAAAGGAGAAAGTGAGGGGAAAGTTCCCTCACCTTCCAATTGACTGATAAATATTTTGGCAGTTTAAAAGCTCCTTAGTGGGGAGGAATGATCCCAGAGGATCCATAAATATAGGTGGCCTTGACAATAGATCAAAAATAAAATTAATCAAACGGAAGTGAAAATAGTACCAGAGCATAGTGATTGTTTCCCTGATTCCAATGGTGCAAACAACACTCAATTCCAAGTTTGTATGCTCAAGTTATAGCTTATCAAAGTTCTAGTCAAACTTGGACAAGTTTCAGTCTTAACGAGGCAACAAATTGGTAGAATCCTAGCGCACGAGATCCAGTGATCAGAACAAGCAAATTTTTCGCCTACTTAATTTTCCTAATATCCCTTATTTTATGACGGAAGATTTTCGTATAATTGGTATATATATATATAATATATATATATATATATAATATATATATATATAATATATATATATATAATATATTATATATATATATATCTATGAGAGGTTGATCAGCGGTGAAACCTAGCCAACCAAACCCCAACAATATATATTGTATACTAAAAATGGGGCAGGCAAGCCACCCCTGGTAGACCCTCCCAACCCACGAACGGAACCAACAAATAATTGTATTAACTGACCACCATATATTTGCATTAATTGTCGGTGGAACCATATTACATAACCATTCACCATTTGTGACCACACCGAAACCATTTTCAACCATTTATTTCCTTACATAAAAAACAATTGAGCTATTATGGGAGGTGGGGGCTTTGAAACCGACACCGCCACTGACCTAGTTATCTCCGCCACCAATGATCAACGGGCTCATTCATTGGTGGCTCCGCCCAGCAAATATTATTTAAACTCAAACCATTCAGTCGACCAGGCAGTGGAGGCAGACCGGTGGAGGAGTGGTGGAACCCTGAGCCTTAGAGGACCAGAGGTGCCATTGTTAGAATTGGGGAATTTAATAGTCAATTTTGCACGTTTTCATGCCAGGAATCCATTTGTGCAATCCATTTCCCCGGCTGGGATCTCCATTTTCAGGCCATCATCCAAATTAGAGGTATAAGGGTAATTTTTGTAAAGTTTATTGTAACTGATTCCTTTGATGCCACTTAATAAAAAAGACCTCCCCACTTTTGAGAAGGGCCCGGAGACGTAACTCACATTGGGTGAACTCTGTAATCAAATCATTGTGTCCTTGAGCTCATGTTTGCTTATAGTTTCCGCTTATTTTCATGTGGTTTAAGTTACTTGGTTAATATGCTCTTTTATATGCAAATCTAAATGCATCCTTGAAGTTAAAAGACCTGGATAAATGAACAAGGATGATAATGGAAATGGAATTCTATTATGAATACTACCAAATAATACAAATCAGAAGATTGTCTTCAAGGATAAGAAGGTTGATGATGCAGTAAAAAATATGAGATGGGCTAGCCAAGACTAGAGCCTCTCCAAAGGCCCTTTTGATTCTAGCAAATGATTTTCTTGCTTCTGCAGTCCATTTGAACTCTCTGTCTTTTTTCAACATATAAATGATCTCCCTCACAATCTCAACATAGTTGGGCACAAACCTTCTCAAGAAATTTATCTTGCCTAAGAAAATTTGTATCTCCTTTTTGTTCCAGGGAAAAGGGATACTACTAATTGCTTCTACCCTTTTGGGATCAATCTTCACTCCTGTTGAGACTATGCAACCCAATAGTTTTCCTTCTTTGAGGGAAAATTGGGACTTCTTTGGGTTCAGAGATAACCCATACCTCCTGCATTTTTCAAATGTATGTCGTTAGTGCTACAAGTGTTCCTCATCAGACTTTAAGAAGACTATTATGTCATCTAGGTAAATTACCGCAAATTTATCCTTCTCCCCAACAAAGTTATATCCAACACCCTCTAAAAGGTGGCACCGACATTCATGAGACCAAAAGGCATTATGGAATACATGAATGTTCCCCAAAGCGTGGTGAAGGAAACATTTTTCTGATCATCAGGATGTAGAGAAATCTAGTTATATCCTCAGAAACCATCAATCATGGACAACCTTGATGATGACACAACTTTTTGCATGATATAATCCATCTCGAGCAAAGGGTAATTATCCTTTAGAGAAGCCCTATTGAAGTTCCTAATTTCCACACACAATTTGATCTCTCCATTCTTCTTCCTGACATGAAGTAGATTAGTCACCCAATCTGAATATCTCAAAGGCACGATAATCTTCGCTTGGAGCAATTTCTTCACTTCTTCCTCTATCATGGGGAGGAGAAGGAGATTAATTTGCATAAATTTTTGTTTGTGAGGTCTAATTCCTGACTTCAAAGGACTTTTTTGTTGAATAACAGGTTTTTAAATCATCATAGGACCAGGCAAAAATATCAGCATATTCTTTAAACAAAACAAGGTACCTTTGTTTGTATTGTTTTTGGATCCCTTAGGAAAATTTTAATAGATTGAGTTGTTGTTTTGTACCAATTTTGAATTCCTTTGTATCCTCCTCGTGCTCCTTCTTACCTAGTTTTATTTCCATATCATTAGCATTAAACAGTGTTTCCAATGGAACCAACCCCTTTGGGATTATATTTCCCTCAATTGCAATTTTTTTTCCCATCTATAAACTCTTTCCAAGGCACATGCTACTCAGCTCCTTCAATTTCCTCACCTTCCTGGTTAATTACAGAGTTGGAAAATTCTCCAGTAACTTCCATAAACCATTTAATTTGATCCTCATCCTCAAACACCTTCCAGTATTTTACATTGTTCGGTATTGAAGGTTTGTGTCTAATCTCAACTTCATATCTGAGCAGGGGTTTTATTTTGGTTTGAAGGTGTTGGTTGTTGTTGATAAGGAATCAGCCATTCTGTTTTTCTCTCTAGGAAAAGCTTGATGTTAAATGCCAAAAATAAATTCCCAATCAGGGCCCACACTTCATTCCTATAGGATTTCAACCTAGGATGTTTGGTTTGGCATTGATTCTTAATTTGTTTTATAACCAATTCAGAATCTCCAAAAACTGACAATATTCTATTTTCATATTTATGGTAGCTTGTAAGCCCAACACTAATGCTTCATATTCAACAATATTGTTTGTAGTGTCAAACTCTAATTTATATGAGATAGGTATAAGGTTACCTTCTGGAGATATTAACAACACGCTTGCTCCATTTTTGTCCTTAAAGTAGGCCCCATAAAAATAAATAAAAATAAATAAATAAATAAAATAAAAATTCCAAACACAGTCAGATTTCACTTCCTGCTTACTCGCCTGTGTGGGTGTTTCTGCTTGAGTATCCTCCATAATCTGATCATCTATTTCCAAAAATAATCATGAAAGATAATTTTCTTGACAATGTAGTGGAGAATTATTGGAACAATCTGCTCCAGTGACAATTTTTAAAAATCTAGATTATTTGTACAGTCTATGTTCCTCTCCACCAAACACTGGAATAGTAGCATATGTAAGGTAAAGTTTGATGGATCCTCCAAGCTTCATTTCCCATGATATAGAAACAACCATGCTTAATATTGCAAGAATGTCTACAACCACAATGTCCATTACCACACTTTTTACAAGAATTTGAGCTAAATTAACCACCAAGTCCTTAATCATCCCAAGCCATTTTAATTTTTTGGAATCAAAGGAATACAATTCTTTGTATGGCTTTGTTATTTGTAGGCCCAAATGCTCCATGACAGACAAATGAATTAGATTGTGAGAAGCCCCTAAATCAAGCATACAATTATGCAACAACAGATAATGAATCACCAATGTAACATAGAATGGAGGGGTGGAAGGGTCTTGTTCCTCCACATGTGGACCAAACATAACCACACGTCTCTCTTCTTTCAAATTCAAATAATATTGTGCTGGAATGATATGAGACACATCCATGAAATCATAAGTTTTCCTTTTATAGGCAGGTTCTTTCAACATTCATTCAATGGAACATATATCTTCACTTTCTCCAACTCCTTTTGCAAACTAAATGTAGAGGTATTCTTCTATATTTTTGCTTGATCAAGTGTCTCTTTATTTTCTGGTTGCAGTTTCTTGGTTTGGATCGGCTTTTCTATGTTTGTAAGTTAAGGCCTAGAATGAGTAAGATGGGAGGTTTCTCCTTTAGTTGTTGGGTCATACCTAACAGGTTGTTTGCCCTTAACATCTTGTTTAGAGGTGGTTGGTTTGGAATATTCTTCATTTTGATCTTGTGTCTAAGATCTTTTGCTAGACCTCAATTCATATCTCCTATGTAGCTCAGTTTGCATGAAATATGAAAATTTCTTGTAGTAAGAATATATTTCTTCTTTATCCAAAGGAGCATCCTGATAATTTTCCTCTCCTTTGTGGGATTCTATTTCATACTCCTCTTCTGACAGAGTTGAGTATTGATTTTCTTGAATGTTAATTGCATCTTCAAGGTTATCTTCTATATACAAGGGAGGTTGTACTTGGTCTTGTTGTTATTTTCTCTGGGATTGAAATTTCTATTAGGACCATGTTGTATTTGCTTAGGAGGGTTTTTGTTCTCCAATTCTAACTTTACTAGCTTATTTGAGAGGTTTCTAATTAGCATATTCATCTCATCCCACTTCTGCTCTTGAATGTCCTTTGCTTGACTAGAGAAATTGGCTTCCTCCTTCCCCTTTCTTCTATCACCATGCTCCACCTTTCCCTTCAACTTTCCCATTTATGCAAAGTTTTCTTCTACCTCTAGAGCATCAGTCAAGATCTCGTCCAGTGAGAGGGATTTCCTTTCTCTTAGAGTAAACCCAAAGTCTTATTCAAAGGCTCCAACAAACACCACCTTATTTGTTGCCTATGGGGGTTTAATCTCAACAAGCAAGTTGTTATACAATTTTTTAAACATTTCTATAAATTTAGTGACATCTTCATTTGGTATTTTCTTTATTGCATTAAATTCAATAAGAAAGTACCCATGGTTTTTCTTCTCACCCCTTTTCTGCATAAAGATGTTTTGCAATTCCTCCCATGCATTGATTGAGTTGTTAGGCAAAGCCTTGAACCATTTTCTAGATTCCCCATCTAAAGACTGAAAAAATAATCTTATCCCACGTCTAGATGTCCAACATTTAAGTTCTTTGAAAATGCACAAAATGTTTCCATATGTTTTTGAGTTGTGATATCATCTTCCCCAACGGATCTAGGTAAAATTTTGAGATAGTATTGAGGCATTGCATTCATAGGTTGCTACAGATTTAGAGGGGTGTATTGTTGAGTAAAAAGTCAAGGATAGATATATTTTGTAAGGGATGTTGAAGAAAATTTACTACAAGGCCTAGGTGAGGGGTGGAGTGGACAATAATTGTTGAAATTGGGTGGGAAATAGCTATGGTAGCTTGAGATGTGCTAGGAATGAGAATGTATTTAATTTCTTCAACTTCAAGGAAGGCATGAAATGTGAAAGAATGAGGGTTAATAGAAATTTGCTCGGACTTAGGTTCTGAAAAGTAAAAACTTGGTGGGGGGAACTTTCCTCAAAAGAGTCCAAAACACTAGATGAGGTTTCAGGGGAATTTATCTAAGCTTTCTGAGAACTAGAAGCTGAGGTTTCTATGGCAAGGAAAATTGGTTCTAGGGTTATATGGGTTCTTTCTTTTCAGGTTCTCTTGGAGATAATTCTTTCTGGGTCAAAGACAATATGAGTCCTCTACTAAGAAGTATATGAATGAGGCTTCCTAAAAGCCAGTATTATAGTTTGAAAATTATATTTTGGAGTCACCAAGGTGAGAGATCTCAACCCATACTTTCTTTAATCACTAGACAAAGGAATGCACAAAATCATACCCAAGGAAATATATTTCGATTCGCTCCCTGGAAACAATAGTAGAATATGTTTTGGTTCCTAAAGACAACCTCCAGGTTGAGGAGAAGGTCAGTTCCTAGGACATCTTAATATGTTGTAAAAATAAAATTGTTTTTCCCAAGAGTTAGATATGAAATGACTAAATCAGGTTGAATTACCCTACTCAGAGGTAAGTTCAATACATACACTGATAATATGTCACTCCAAAGAGTTAATTCTTAGTGTTGGTGGCCTAAACATAGATAATTTAGTTTCATTGATTTTTGTAGCATAGGTTAAAGAGTAAATATAAGAAAAGAAACTAAGTGCATAGGGATGAACATAGAATCATGTGCACTAAATCCCAGTAGAATAATGCATTAAACTGACTAGACGAAATGCATAAATCATGGAATTCTTTTTTAAGGTTGTCAATCCCACACTTTACAGGTACCATTTTCCATAAAATAGCTTAAGTAAATCTGTAACTTAAGACTGAATCCAAAAGCTACAATTACACAATTTCTTAGAGGAAAGAAACACATATGAAATAATAAACATAGACAGAAACACATACTACACATCCCAATGTTTGGAATCACTAGGAAACCTTTTCATTAATATTCAAAATTATATGCATTTCATAGATCCAAAACTTGCAAATTTTGTAGAGCCTTTACGCGGTCATTCAGATTCCACACCATTTTGAAAACTTTGATTTTTGAGCATAATTTTGAGCACCTGATCACTCCTCCCTCCTCGAAGCCTTTTGGACCCTAAAAGATCACTTTCAATTATCCAGCAGGTGAGGGTACAATTACCTCACCTTTCCAATCTTGATCCATTTATCACTAACTTAGAACTTGCGATCTACACGATGCTTGCCATACCTTGCCTTGTACTTACCTTTGCCTTTTTCAAGCTGATCTTGCACTATTTGATGTACCATCTAGAGTCGTTCAATGAACTCTTTGGCTTTTTCCATGTTACTATTAGTAGCAACATCCTTCTTACCAAGATGATACAACACATTATGATGCAAATGGTAAACAAATTCCTCTACTTGATTCCTTTGACTCAAGCTTGAATATACATCTTGAAAGTATGTATTTTTTGAACATAACTTTCATGTAAAACAACATGATGCTTGAGGAAAGTAGTTATACAAACTATATGCCAAGAAATTACGCCAACAAACTTGTCGCTTATACCTTTCTTATACCTTTTGACCAAGTGGAATAGTAGAAGAAAACCCATCCAATGGAACTGCCTTTGTTAGTTCAACTTAAGCACTTCACCATTGAAAAAATCTGAATTAAAAGAAATGAGCTTGCCACATTGCATAAAGATTGCGCCCATGGAATAGTCGCATACATCAACCTGAAACTTAAATGACTTTTTCAAGTTAAGAATAACAAGTATAAAGATAGAACTGATTTTTTTTCTTAAAGCATCAAATGCCTCTTTTTGTTTGCCTCCCCACTAGAAGACCTTTTGCACAATTTCCAAAGAATGAAAATGAGCTACAATAGAAGAAAAATTAACAAAATCTTTCCTCTAACATTGGGCTTCTCCCAAAAAACCTCTTATCCAAGTGACCATCTCGAGCATTGACCAATCCGTAATGGCATCAATCTTGGAGAAGTCTAACTTCAGCTCATCTTCTCCAATATCATGGCCCAAGTGCATCAAAGAAGTTTTATCCAACATATACTTTGACATATTCAACAACAAACGTTCTTGACATAAGACATCCAGTATTTCTTTCTCATACATGACATGTTCATAATGAAATTTTCTGAAAATGAAAATGTCATCCAAGTAGACTGTCATGTCTAGAAATGGTTGCAATACATCTTGCTTCATATGCATGAAAGTAGTAGGAGCATGGAAAAGACCAAAAATCATAACAAGCCATTCAAACAAACCTTGCTTGGTTTTGAATGTCGTCTTCCATATGTCTCCTTCAACAACTCTACTTTGATGAAAACCACTTCTTAAATCCCATTCAATGAAATGCTTACAATTCTCCTTGGGCATCAAAACAATAGGTGCACCACATGGTAAAGGAGAAGGTCGAATGATCCTTTTATTCAACAATCATTGGAATTTTTTTGTTATTTATGCACTTTCCATTCTTAACATCTTGTGCATGTCAATGTTAGGAAGAAGACACTTTTGTTGCAATGGTATTTCATGTTGGATTCTCCTCTTGAAAGGAAATCCTTTTGCTTTCTAAAACACCTCATCATCATGGTTAACTACATTAACCAAATCGGTTTTCAATTTTGAATTACAACCATCAAATGCTTCATAATCAATATCAACATTGGGTTTAATCATAAGAAGCACTAAATTCTTGCTTGAATTCACTAGTATTTTCATCTACCCTGCGTTAACTAATGAAATATTTTGTTTCTTGTGATGAGCTCTCACAATATATTCTACTCCATCTTTGAATAAATGATATTTGTTTTCATGTCTATGGAAGATAGTTTTATGTCATAAAGGTATGAACTACCCAAAACAATTCCTGATATATCAAGTGGTACAACATCTAATTCAACTTTGTCAATGAAGTTTGTTGTGATTGCAAACTAAAGAACACATTTTCTTGTAACCTGTAAGTTTATGTCCTTGCATATCCAACCCAATGGATATGGATTGGGATGTAAAATGGTTTCAAGATTAAGTTTCTTGACTAAGTCATCAGATATCAAATTAGCTTGAGACCCACTATCAAAAAGTGTGTCGATTTTTGTATGTTTTGAGATTATCCTCACATGAAATAATTCAATCCTTGTTTCTTCATTTGGAGTACTAGTGTGACAATTGATATACTAGTTCTAGCAATGGATTCTTTTCCTTTTATACCCATGGCTGTAATTTTAGTTTCATCACCCGCATCGAATCCCAAATTCTCTTGAATGACAGAAGCTGTCTTTTCTTTTCCTTTGTTGTTGAATTTATTTGGTTTCATTTCGGGATGAAGCTTCTAAAAATGAGCTTCATCGTGACCCTTTCTGGAAGAATGTTTACATATTGTTTTCTCTTCTTCCTTTTTAATGGATGCATTTTTCTTTCCCTTGAAACTCTTTCCTTTCTCTTTACCCTTAAATGGATTTTTACTACCTTCTTCTAGAGTGTTTTTCCCTCTTGCCTCAAGATGAGTGGCTTGCACACACACATCATCTAGATTATTGGGATTAAACATTAATATTGTATGCCTAAGGTAAATGTGTAAACCCCCTATGTACTTCAACAATGTGTCATGTGATTGCAAATCTACACCTAACATCAAAGACCGTTTTCTGAATTCTTGGGTGTAATCTTGCACATTTTGACCTTTAAGTTGTCTAAAATTCTGCCAATTCATGATGGCTTTATACATATAAGCTAGATGGTATAATGTCTTTTGATTGCAGCAATGAAATCATTCCAAGAAATTGATATCTTGTCGTGTTTTTAAATCTCCTCTTGGGTCTTTGATTCCCACCATACCATTGCTGCACCCTCCATTCTCAACGAAGCTAACTGAATCTTTATGTCATCCTCTTGAAGGTTTTGAATCCTGCAATAGACCTCCAACTGACGAATCCAATTATCAAGCTTCTCTGCATTCACTTCACCATTATACATGGGCAACTCAAATTTACCATCAATTTTTAAAAAATATGATTTACCAGTTCCTTTTGAAGTATGATGATGAGTATGAGTAAGGGTTGTGTTAGTGGAAGAGGGTGAAGATGCTTATGAAGAAGAAGATGAAGAATATGGTGGAGATGGTGGAGGTTTGTCTCCATTTCCATTACCTCCTTTTCCATTACCTCCTCCTGAAGAGCCTTCTCCTTTGGGAGGTTTGGAACTTTCCCCTTGCAACATGGTATTCCTCTCCTCATAGAGGACCTTTACCATCTCTGTATATCAAAGAAAGCCTTTCTGAAGCTCTTCTCATCTTCTGTCATGTTTGTAGGTTCTCCTTCATGATACATGATCTCTGGAGTCTCAACTGCAACTCGAGGTTGAATTAGTGTTGGAGATTGTGACAACCTTGCTCTCCTACCCCTTGACCGACCTTCAGGGTTTCTAACCAGCTTCCCTTCTCCTCTTTTAAGTTTTAACCTTATCAGCATGACATAAACTTGCAAATAGTTAAACCCTTCTTTCACAAAGAAAACCTAGATCTCTAATACCAAAATGATCTAATTTAGAATAATAGATTGTTGTGCTAAGATCCTCCTTAGATTAGAAGCAAAATTCTTTCATTGTGCTTAAGGATTCATAATTTTTGGCAAGTGAAATGATGAGCTTTTATGTTAATTTTATGAGAAATTTAACACAAATAAGAGACTGAACAACATCATAAACATGTATAGAACATCATCAAAAGCACATTACAATAGGAACATGATAAAGGATTTCACCCCTCATGGGCTACGTCTCCTTGTTCCAGCTGTTAATGGCTTGGGTGTCTCTATTATGATCAAAAGAGTAAAAATATGTGTTTACAATGCTCAAATGCTTCCAAAACCTACTCCAATGAGTCCAGAATACTCAAAAATGGTCCTCTAGCCTATCTTTCCTCCTCATTTGGTCAAAAACTGCCTTAGTTATGACTTCTACCAGTCTTTCCACAATTTCCTCCTCCAAATCTAGCTAATTGCCGTTAAATTCATTATCTGGAGTTAATTTTGGTAGTTCCATCGAAATTGGCAGTCTCTCCAACTTCCCCACCAATGAACCCATCTATCTCGCAGTTAAGGCGGAATGGTCATATGCAAGGTGGTTAGGTTCGTCGATTAAGGTGACAGTTTCGGTCATAAACTATCGGCACCGACAGCGCCATCACAAATCGCAATCGGCGGGAATAGGGGAGTCTTATGTTTTGTGAATGCAGCGTGGGCGATGTGCAATTGTGTTAAGCGGTAGATCCGACGGAACTGCAGTAAAACTTGTATCGCATCTAGAATATATCGCAATTGGTGGAGCCAGGGTAATACATGTAATGGGGCTCTCTATGCGAAATCGCAATCACAACCTGATCCTGTTGGGGCCAATTTCGTAACACCTCCCTTTTGCGATGTGCGATTGTGATCATCGCATCGAAAACCTGACTTGTTCTGGGGTCGATTCTTTGATGTCGGCTCGCCTGCGATATGTTATTTAAGAACTAACCTGCAGGCGTGGCAGTAAAGCTTGGTGTTGTTGTGGACGAGGTCGCGAGTTTGACCCCAGCCTCCCCACATAAAATTTTATTCAACCTTTGAGAGGGCACATGGTGGGCTCTGAGTTTGCCACGTGTCACCCTCTCATTGGTCCACCTTTACAGCCTTCAACCAATAACATCTTGCCAACTCACGCCTATACGAATGTGCCACATGGCACTCAACCATTCGATGATGAGATTATAGTGCTACCTCAGCTGCACAGTTAGTGCCAGCTGGGAAGTCTAGGCAGCAATACACCAGTTGATTGGGTTGTCCCCTTTTTTCAAAAAATTTACTTGTTTGCCAAAGTGAATAGAATGTGTTTTTGAAGCCATACAGTGTTCGTTTCGCGCGAAACGAGTTGCACTAGATTCAACATGACGAGCACTACGCGATCGTTCAAGTTCCACACCATTCTAACAAATTTAATTTTTGAGCACCTGATCACCAAGCAACAAAAATTGGAAGGGAGCAAAGGTTTTTATGCTTCTCCACCCAACGATGAAGGGTATCTTCAAAGGAGGCATGTTCAAAGTTCTCTCTAATTCCCAAGACCAAAATAATTGTTTGCCATATTTTCTTGGTAATATAAATGCCTATAAAGAGATGGTCAATTGTTTCTTCTTACTAGTTTTATAAGCAACATAGGTTTGGCCAACCAAACTCTCTTTTCTACAAGTTTTCCCAGGTTAAAATTTTGTTTTGTAGGGCTAACTAGGAGAAACATTTCAACTTATTTGGGATATTCCATTTCCAAATATAGTCACCCCACCAACTGAAGTATTGAAACACAACAGAGTGGGAAGGGCTTCATAGGCAAGACTTGCTTTCACCCTACCAGACGAGGTGTCCCAACTCCAGACCAACAGAGCCTTTCATCTATTTAATATAATTTCGCTAACTAATATATAATGAAGAAAAAGCCACAACTTGAGAATTGCATATTTAATAGGAAATCAAGCAGTAAAATTGCATATAACCAAGGATAAATTGTAGGGATGGTTGATTTCCAACATTTAGTGTTTAAAAGTTAAAAATAAATGTGGACAAATGACTTACTACTAAATTGTGCATTGAAAACTGACAACCCTTCCATCCAGAGTATGTTAGAGAAGACGAACACCCTTCTCCATCTCCCTGTACACTAAAACAAGAAGAAGAAGAATATATTGTCATGTGGGTTTCCACTTGAGTACGTGCTAGATTAACAATAGAAGAAGATATATTATCATGTGGGTTTCCACTGGAGTGCTCGGTAGATTTACAATAATATTTTGAATTGGTGGATTTTGGTCTCATGATTGATCTCAATGGAGCAATCTCAAATTAGTTGAAGACCAAAAAGCTAATAAAAAAAAAAATTAGAATTGTGCGAAGCAACAATAAAGGCTCAATTTTAGACAATAGTGCAAAGCTTTTGCCAAAAGCAAACTATTTTCGGACAAATATACACACCTCACCAGCGAATTCACTACAAATTATACAATTATTGAGCCGAGAGGCTCATTCTACAACCCAATATGAAGGGGATGTGTAATTTTGTGCGTCCATCTAGTGACATATGTCCCTTAAAAAAAATTATGCTCTAAATAGAAAAAATAATGTTAGCTATGATAAAAGAAAACGAGTATGTTGTAAAGTAATTAGAAAAATAATGTCATATATATATATATATATATATATATATATATATATATATGTTGTAAAAAAAAAAAATGTGTGAATATATCATGAAAAAAAATAGTTTTTTATGGTTACCCTATAGATATTCTATATAGCATTCAAAAATACAATTTAAACAATTACACATGTATTTTGCACCTGAAGAAATTTGATCCCTCTCGACTCATGTTCAATATGGACTTAAGATGGAACTATACTCATAATTTTGTTTTGGAGAGTCACTTGTAACTTCAAGCTTCTCTTAAGTGAAAATGAAGCTTTGAGTTTGATTCTTCTGTCTATCCCAATGCTATGTCGTGTAAGTTTGCAATCGAGAGTTCACTAGTGGATTTGAGAGTAGAGAACACTTATCGAATAATGAGATTTGATTGACCAGATGCTCATTCTACAACCCAGTATGAGGGGATATATAAGTTTGCTCGTTCGTCCATAACTTTTAAAATAAAAATAAAAATTATGTTCTAAATAGAAAAATTATATCGGCTATACTAATAATAAATGAATAAGTAAAAAAGATGTGTAAGATGTTTAATATTATACTTTTCAATCTGCTTGGGGTAGCTCAATTGGCAATGGCCATAAAAATGAAGTCTCACTAACCAGTCTTAGGTTCAAATCTTGTGTTATCCCCCGATCAAGGTGAGAAGTTGGACATGATGAAGATGTGTGTTATCCCCCGATCAAGGTGAGAAGTTGGACATGATGAAGATGTAGTCCTACTGAGCTTACAAAAACAAATTTTATACCTTTCAAAAATATTTCAACAAAATATTTAAATAAACCATTTAAAGATCTAGGTTAACTAATTTATGTCAATATCAACTTCATATATGTCTATATATAGAAAAAAAATTGTTAAATAATACATTTTTATGTTGTATATAAAAAAATATTCAATATGTGAAATGGTGGCAATATTATTGCTTTTGTATTTTGTACATGTAGCACAAATGCAGAAAATACATTAGCGAAATTACAATTATGTGGCTTTATATTCCCTTTACAGTCACCTATACACAGCCGAAGACAAATTAACTTTGCTCAATCTATTAGTTAAACTTGCACTATTGATAAAATTAAGATCAACATCATTAAAAAAATATAAGAAAACAAATATTATAACCAACTAATGTGCCAGCATGAAAACTATATATCAGTAAGCCTTTTGATTTGTAAAGTGATTCCAATGTAACTTTACTATTTCCCAAGAGTTGATTTTAAAATTCTTAGCAGTTTAATTTCTTGATCTTATCTGTGTCAATTAATCTATTTTGAAGGCGTAATTTTGTTGAGACATCTTGGATAAAGTAAGAAGGGAACCAAAATTTTTATAATTACATAAGCTACTTCAAAAGGCTGTACGATAAGCATATTCACAGCTTCTGTCACAATTCAAGTCTTGCAACCCTCCCTTGAATGAATTGTGTTGAATCAATACATCAACGATCTACACCTTTTTCAGACATTTGTATTGATTCTATTTGTTTTTGGCTAAACCACCATTGTAAAAACAAATTAGTAACTTTATTCATGGGCAAAGTACAGTATCAAATACATAAGCTTGTGAGCAGTATGGTATTTGTATTATTGGTAGATTAAAATATCAAATGGAGTTGTTTATGGGAGTGGAGAAATTATTTAGACGATCAAAAGTGGTTGTATTTTGCACCAAAAAAATTTCAAAAAATCTTGTAGATGCAACATTTGAATCATATTTTTATAATAAAAATGGATTCAACACCATAAAAAATCTCTAAAACACCTAAATTATGAATTTAGAAAATTTACAAAAATCGTTTCTAAATTTTTTCAAAATATAACATTTACGCTCACTTTTAAAACAAAAAACATAATTTATATACTACATCTTATCAAATATATAAGCTTTCAAACAACAGAGTCCAACAAAACTGACATAAATCTATATAACCCTAGTGCGCTGCCATTGACAAGACCAAGAGGGCACTGGGGAGCAAAAGCTGACGTATGGCCTCGGGTTCCGTAGTCCTAGTGTTGAGGAAAGGCTGACGCCTGGCATCGGGCTCCGTAGCCTAGTGCTGGCGGCAAGCCTACGTCACCCTCCCAAAAAACTTCAAAACCAATGTTGAACTATGGAAATGCTGAATTTTTTTGAAAATTCACTGCTACGGCATTGACTTAATAATGGAATAAAAAAAAATAAAAAATTATTATAATGTTAAATACATTTTATGATATTAATATATATATATATATATATAATGAAAATAAAAATGATAATGATAATGATGTATTTAATGATGCTTTATTATTTATTTATTGCCAAAATCATATTTGAGGTGGATCATAATTGAGAACGTGACACGAAAGGGGCTCTTGGTTTCTTCGGGTGTGGTCTTTTAGTTTTTGAAAAGGATGGAGCAACTCGATACCAATTATAATTTATTATAAATTAATAAGACCAAGAGGGACTGAGGAGCATAGGCTGAGGTATGGTTTTGGGCTCTGTAGCTTCAGTATCGGAGGTGGGTTTTTTATTCTTCTTACTTAAATTAAATTCGTACATAAAATAAATCTATATTAATAATAAATCAATATTTTTTAAATGAATTTCCTATAGCAATAAAAAAAACGTTCAACATGGATTTCACATTGAAGTAATAGATCATTAACATATGAGAACTCATGCTAATTAATATTTATATTATATATATTAAATGTTGAATTTAAATATATCGAGATCCATCCTTCAAAAAAATTAAGTTCCAGAGGATGACTTATAAAATGGATCGTGATAAATTGAGCTGACATCCATTTGTCTACTAAAATAGTTTGCGTAGGCCACCATTAGATTAGAAAAAAACGTTAAAATAATATTGTATATTTGATTATAGTCTTAACTAATAAGATATCTAACGTAAAGTTTTGGCAAGGTGTTACGTAACAACATAACAACCAACTTTTAGGCACTATTTTACTAAGCAAACAAGGTAACGTTGACTGTTATTGCATTTACAAGGAGGTCGAGCAGGTTGCTTCTTTGATAAATATCATGATATCATTTAATATAAGGACAACATTTAATACACTTCTTTGATAAATATCATGATATCAATTAATATAAAGACAGCATTTAATACACACTAGCGTGATGGCCCGGTCATGTTTCGTAATTTTTTTTTCAATTTTGAAATTAAATATTTAAATCTGACGATTATTATTAAAAAGAGATAAAAATAGTCACACCGGTGTACTTCATCAATAAAAAAATAAAATTATTAATTAATTTTAAATAAAATTAATTAAAAAACAAAACAATCTTTACGAAACTTTATACAATTACAAAATAATCAATATTATTTCAATAATTCATGTATGTGTAGTATAAAATGATTTTAGTAATAGTAAACTAGCAATTGCATTAAGAGGTGTAAAAGAACGAAGAAAGCTCAAGAAATAAAGATTGAGCATAATTCCACTATAGATCATGAAACCACATCTCAAACTCATAAAGCTTCTAAAGGAGATGTGATTTCAGCTTCTTGAGAAATGAATTCAACCATAGAATTTGTACACTTTGATGTTGGAGATGTCATTTCTCGAGATATGCTAGAACAAACTGAAGTGGGTGACCATACAAACCTCATAAATTTACTAGAGAGTGAGGCCAAAGGGAAGACCATAGTCCACAAACCCTTCTTCTCATACGACCACTGGGTACAATGATATCTTTAAACAACTTCTCGGCTCCGAATAGCAAACTCTTACCAGTTCCCATCTACATGTTGAGATTTTCTGTTTTATGTAAAATAGGCAAAAATCTCAGTAGGTGACAACAATAGGAATTTGTTGCTAGATTAGCTCCAGGTTGTTTGGAGGGAGTTAATGCATCCTAAATTTGATGTGAGAGGATTTATGAGGCAGTTAGATTCTCCTTGCTATAAACAGGTATTCATATGGATTGTTTTGTGAGTGAGAGTTTGTGAGGATTGAATTAATTATGTAATCTCCTGTTTGATTAATAAAGATTGTCGATGCCTATGTTTGGTGGACGTAGCGCAGATTGGTTGGGTGAACCACGTTAAACCTCTGTGTTTCTTGTGCTTGTTTTTAATAGCTGAGTATATGTTTTGTTTGCTGTGCATTTGATCTCCAACACTACAATGCTCTTGTTTGCAACGAAGACATTTTCAGTGGAAGAACGCATCCACGACTGTAACATATGATGATGTGTTAAGCATTTGCAGTCAAGCAAGCTGACAATATTCAAATTCTTTCCACACGTAAGTTTCTTACTTGACGAACGAGGACGAAAACGAGGGATTTTGATTTGTTGTAATGAACAGTGTTTGCACACCAAAAACCCATAGAAATGAAATGAAACAAAATGGATTTTAATGACATCCACGATACCTCGCGGTCTAAGGGACAACCCACTATTGCTTAATCCATATTCAGATTTTTTTCTAGGTTGATTATGTTGTTATGGATCTTGAATAAGAAATTCATTGTTTTGTGAAGCCTTGTCTCCTCAAAAAACTCATTGAGACTGTCCACCTTTAGGTTGCTATCAAATTGATGATGGATAACTTCATAGGCTGCACACTCTTTGATAAATTGTCATTCTATTTCTACCACCCCTTTGTTGCAAAAAATGCAAGGTTGTTCTTCCCAATCTTCTTTAGGGACCGCCCATTTACTAGTTTCACATCTTAGATGATGGGAGCTAGCCTTTACCTAAGCAATTAAGATTTTGGTTGTTCCCTTGATTAAGGTACTAAAATACTCTTTATCATCATGTTTCCACGTTGGGTTAAATTATTTGACATAATATGCTTTCTTTTTTCCTACCTGCTTTGTCCACATGACAACCCTAAATTTTTCTAACACCCATATTTTTATCTCCTTCTTAACATGAGAGCAATTATGCAAATTTATGCCCAATTTGCCTAACCACTCTTGATTTTGTTTCACCAACAACACACTCTAAGTGGGAAAGGGAAGAAATTTTTGAATAGAAATCGAAGATGATTTTATTCGAAGGTAACTATTTTAATGAGCATCGAGACATGTTTTAAAATCAAAATTTCGTGCCATACAAAGAGGAAAACAAGAAATGTGGTCCCCCTAGGAATATGACCCATTTGGTCAACCTATGCACTTTCAAACTTTCGAAAATTTATTCAAAATTTTAATCTTATAATCTAGAATGGTTACCGTAGAACCTGTTATCGGGAATGATTGCAAGTCTACCAATTTGTCTGCTTGGAACGAGTTCTGTTAGGCCACGTCATCTTAAAATTTACCGTAAGAAACGTCGTTATCTAGATCTGTTAAGCCACGCCATCTCGTATATTACAATAAAAACGTTGTTATGGAATTCAAAGCATGGTTCATACATGTACCATGTATTGGACCAGAACGCAGGTTATGCCACGTGGCTTCTTGAATTCCTTAGGGCCGAATCGATCGTCAGATCCGTGAACTTGAACAACGCGGCTAGGGAAAGGGGTGTCGAAGTAAAATCATAATTTGCATTTTTTTTAATCGCATGGTAAATCGATAATTGTCAGTGTTAATTTATAGGAGATATGGAAGACCCAGGATCAATCCTCATAGGATTTTATGATTTTAGCAAGAGAAGACTCACGTGCCGCCAAGACGAGATTGGGGAATCCGCCTTTTAGCGTCCACCACAGCAGGTCAGTGTACTCAATGAGATTTGAACTTCGATCTCCCAGGCTTGGCCCGAGTGACTTATCCTCAAATCACACATCACTATACAAAATCACAATTTGTATTCAAAGAAGTGATAATCGCAAATGAAGGACAGGTGTTCAAAGCCATGTATCGTTGCCCTTATGGGGTTCTTCGGTGTAATAACTTGTGATAGTAAATAACCCATGTGTGCGTGAGAGAATGACTTGAGGTTTACATTTTTTATAATAAAAAAGTTAAAAGAATTAGTATTAGTATTTATTTGATGAAGTATTTTTATGTTAAGATTATTTAATACTAAGAGAAGTGGTGGTGTTGAAAGACATCATTGTTTGATCTTAATCATTATTAGGATAAATTAGCGTTGAGTTTTTCAATCTTTAGATAGGCTATACATGAATCACCTTAACAATCTCTCATTAAACTTGACTTAGGGAGATTAACCTGGTCTCAATCATTCATCAACCATTTCATCTATGCTCTTACATCCCCTCAAGCCAAGATACTAGTACACCTATCACCTAGTACCTCTCCAAGTGGCCCATTTCACAACTTGATGACTCCATGTGCCATTTCACTGCATATATCCCTAAATAACATCTTAAGGCCTTACAACAATGCATGTTCTTGCGCAACATGTATGCTTGAATATCATGTCTTACAACTTCATGGGGAAATATGCATGCCTTGGACCTAAATGCTTAGGGTGTTCACACATCACAGTGACTCTTTCACTATATACCACTACATCTTTATTCTCTCCCTTGTCCACACTGCCTCTTTCTCTCTCTATTTCTTGCCTAATCCCTACCTTGACTTAGATGTCATCGTTAATCTTTTCATCGACATTTTCCAATGCATTTCATCAATGGGGTTCCACGCGATATTCGTCACTTTGGCTTTGATATTTACCACTCTGTCTTTAATACCAGATGTTAGGATCATGCAATAACGAGAGAAGTGGTGATGTCTAAAGACACCATTGCTTGATCCTAATGACCACTAGGACAAATTAGCATTGAGTATTTCAACTTTTAAATAGGCTACATTGGAGATTAATATCATGGGAAAAACCATTTTTCATCGACATTTTCCAATGCATTTCATCAATGGGGTTCCACGCGACCTTCGTCACTTTGGCTTTGATATTTACCACTCTGTCTTTAATACCAGATGTTAGGATCATGCAATAACGAGAGAAGTGGTGATGTCTAAAGACACCATTGCTTGATCCTAATGACCACTAGGACAAATTAGCATTGAGTTTTTCAACTTTTAAATAGGCTACATTGGAGATTAATACCATTGGAAAAACCATTGGTTGTCATATACCAAAAACCATCTGAAATTTGATAGAGTCAAATTTATGTGAATCACCCTAACACTTTAATTAAGGCTTTTATCAATTAACAAAAAAAGAAAATTGTTACATTACTCAACACATTATCTAAGAATTTTCTTTTCTTGGTTTCATAGTTGATTGGATCAAATTACTCCAGACATTATCTAAGAATTTTCTTTTCTTGGTTTCATGGTTGATTGGATCAAGATATCAAATATAATTGAATTTTCTTTTCTTGGTTTCATGGTTGATTGGATCAAGATATCAAATATAATTTAGAGTAGCGTAGTGTAAAGAGGCCACATATTAGCTCAGAAAATAATGGAAATTTGGGTAAGAAGCCACATAAATAATGGAAATTTTAGCAAGATTATGACAAAATTTAGTGGAATCTTTTAAAAATCTTGATTATAATGGTCAACTTCCTGATTTTAGATACCCTAAAATTTCTCAAAAATATTGAATCCATTTCCACCATAAAATGCAAACAAAAAATTTGTTATTCTGACAAATATATAACATTAATACACAACACAATTTAAAATAAATTTACCCCACAATATATCCTTTATAAACTTGAACATGAATTTAAACGGACTATAAATGGCACACGAGTTTCCTAACATCAAAAGAGTAATTAGAGAGGGTTTTCATTATTGTTGGTTTTTTTTTCTCTTGTGCTTTGGTGGTGGAGAGGCACCCCAAGACGACTCCGTATTTTATTTGTTTTGCCACTCATTGTAATTTTAAAAGACATTTTGGCTAAGATGTTTCCATCATAATTTTATGTGGTTAATTATTATATTTTAGTTTAGTTTAGGTAAATGTTATTATTATTTTTCTCAAATTTATCATATTTAATATATATAACGTTAAGTTTTTGTTGAGATAAGTTTAAAGATGAAATTTAGTTAGTAGTAATTTATAAGGTGATATTTTTCTTTTTTTTTAATTTTTTTTATTAATATCGTATTATTTTTATTTTGGTTAAAAAATGATTTTAATTATTTTTTATTTTTTAAAAACATTTAATTTTGGGAAAAAGCAAATAATATATATATTTTTATTTTTTTTTTCCCGAAGAAAAAACGATCTTTTTATTAAGAGAATAAAAAGATACATTGCATATGCTGAGCATTTCCAAATTTGTCAATTGCTTTACAAAGCAATCAAAAAAGGAAAAAAACTCCTTCTGTCTTGTGGACCACAGAAAGCAGAGCAGTTTTGTTGAAGATATAACAGCTGCAACAATACAGCCAAGCCTAAAAAATGACCTCGACCGAGGAGACAGTCAACAGAAACATGTAGAAAAATGGACATACAGGTCTTTGGGTCTCCTCAACAGAGAGGAAAAGGACCCACAAAAAATAAGTAAGAAATATAACAGAGTTTAGTATAAACAAAAGTCTGAGATAATAAGTCTATGTATATAGACAAGAGATATAAAGAAAGAACAAAAACATCAGCTGAAAGATTATAAATAAGGCGGCACATCTGATGCATGGATCTGTCCATGGCAGTCTTCCACTATTTTCCAGCCTCCCAAAGCTTGCTGCAAACCTTCCTTAGAAAGCTTGTCCGCATCATCGTTGCTGTCCCTGTAGATATGACATATGGAGAAAGAGTTAAAAGATGACTTTAATACCTGAAGTTCTTCCAGCATGGGTTTCAATATTTGGTTTTTGCAAGAACTTTTTCCGTTAACCCAGTTTATGACATTGAGGGAGTCTCCAAAGATCTGAATAGTGAAAGTGTTCCTTTGAATAAGCCAACATAGAAGCAGTCTCAGGGCTGACAGCTCGGCAAAATTATTTGTTCCGGACCCCAAACCAACTGATGCTTTGAGGGAATGATTTGCGTTGATATGAATAACGATTCCAACACCTGCTATGTTGTTTTGGGAAGCTCCGTCAAAGAACGCCCAAGGGATACCGTCTTTGATTTGCACCGTCTTATTTTGGATTTGTGGTCTGATTTCTTCTGGCTCTAGGATGGAGGAGAATATGGAGACAGCTTGGATGGCTATGACAGATGGCTGGGTTCCCTGATCTTGGAAGATAGCTCTGTTCCTAGCAAGCCAGACTCCCCAGCAAATGATGGGCGGGAGGTTTCTCAGGTTCCCATTCGGATAATGTTGCCACCAGTTTGACCAAGCCTCGTCCAGATTCCCATTACCCCACTGAAAAGATTTGTTCAAAAGCTTTTCAACCTCCTTCCAGATTTTTGCAGTTTCCAAGCATTGAAGAAACAGATGGGATATTGATTCCTCTTCTATTTTATAGAGGGGGCACCTCCCAGGACCATACATAAATCTAGACTGGAGGATATCCCAGGAAGAAATTTTCTTTTTGAGGAGGCACCAGAGAAAAATTCTGGCCTTAGCTGGGCATTTGAGTTTCCAAATCTGTTTTGCCCACCACTCTGGTTCACCCCACCCTTTCCTGGATTGAATGAACTTGTATCCATCTTTGGGGAAATAATCGCTAGTTTCTCCATGAGCCCAGATAGCCTAGATCAGGCTATCTGGACTGACTTTTATTCTTACATTGGAGCGAGCAAGTTCTTGAGTGAAAGAAGACCATTCATTCCACCACCTCTGATCCAGTTGTAGTTCCTCTCCATCTTTCCATGCCTGACACCAAATACTTGAGTGACCCACCTTTTCCACCTGGTCTAGTGTAAGAATGTTTTTATCTTCTAGATGCCTAATTAATCCGGGAGAAAGGGCATAATTTTCATTGCAGCCGATCCACGGATCTTTCCCAATCTTCAGATTTCTGCTGTTCCCAATCTTCCAAGCCAAGCCTTGTTCTATTACCTTGAAAGAATCCACTGTGGCCTTCCATATCACTGATGCATGCTGCTTGCTCTTTACCGGATTCCTTATCCAATCCTCCAGAGGGACCGGGTCAATATATTTTCTTTTTAACAATCTGGTCCAAAGGTTATCCATCTTTATCAGCCTCCAGCCCGACTTTGCTGCCAGAGAAAGACTGAAATCTGGAAGATTTTTGATCCCCCAACCACCCCAATCCTTGGGCCTTGCCACTTTGTCCCAGCCCACCCATGGAAGCACTGAGTTTTCCTTGGAACCATCCCAAAGAAATCTGCTGCAAAGTCTTCTGATCTTGTCCATGGTACCTTTGGGAACCCATATTAAAGCAGCCCAATAAACTGGGATGGCCAAAAGCACAGATTTTATAAGAGTCAAGCGACCCGCTCTCGAGAGCCATTTGAAGCTCCAATGGGAGATCCTAGATTCAATTTTTGCAATCAGCCAGTTCCAGTCCTCCTTCTTGTAGTCATTAGGCTTTAGCCAGAAACCCAAGTACTTGAAAGGGAGTTCCAGTGTACTAGGTTGGAAAGGAAGAACAGAATGAAGCCTTCCCCTCTCCTGAACTACTAGACCTGTCATAATCAGCTGGGATTTTCTATGATTTATCTGCATGCCAGTTGCTTTCAGAAACAGATCTAAAATAGATTTTAGTTCCTTTATTTCAATGTGCTCAGTATTTGTGAAGATCAATATATCATCAACAAAAAGGAGATGAGAGATAAATAAATTTGTAGCTACCTAAATACCTTTTACCTTCCCCTCTCTTCTGGCCTTATGGATCAGCTGACTGAGACCTTCCGCAACTAGGAGGAAGAGCAGAGGAGACAGAGGGCACCCCTGCCTCAGTCCCCTTTGACCTTTGAATAAGGGAGTGGCAGCTCCATTGATGAGAATTGCATAGCTTACATTCGAAATACATCCCATTATCCAACTGATGAAAGCTAGTTTGAAGCCGAGGTGGGTTAGAAGCAACCTGAGATATAACCAATTTATCCTATCATAAGCCTTAGATAAATCGATTTTGATGACAGCACCCTTTTTATTCTTCTGCCTCACACTATGCATGACCTCCTGAGCAACTCCAATGGCTTCATGAATTTGTCTCCCCGATAAGAACCCGAATTGTTCCATTGATATATGACAGGACAAGATTGGCTTGATTCTGTTTGCTATCACTTTAGCTATTATTTTGTAGATGCTATTACATAGCGAAATTGGCCTGAAGTCTTCAAAACTTTCCGGGACTTCCTTCTTTGGGATAAGTGCTATAAACGTGGCGTTGAAAGGGCTATAGACTTCTCCTTTTTTCCTGGCCTCCTCCACCACTTCTGTAATTTATGCTCCTATAAGTTCAAAAAAGTGGAGAAAAAGCTCTATGGACCATCCATCTGGTCCAGGGCTTTTCTCTTTTTCCATCGATTTTATTGTAGCTTTCACTTCCTCCTTTGAAACCTCACTGTTTAAATCCTCCGCTTCATCCTCCTCCAAGAATTTCAGGAAGCATTGAGTTGTCCTTATTACCTCAGCAATTGTAGTCTCTCCTGGATCAGCAAAGAGCTTTTGGAAGTGCTGCTAACCTAACTCTGACAAGGAGTGAAAAGTCTGCACTTCCCTTCCTTCTTCATTTTTTAGGCCCCATATAGTATTTGCCGATTTCCTCCCCTTGGCATAATTGTGGAAAAAACTGGTATTTTCATCTCCAGCTTTAAGCCAAATTTCCCTACTCTTTAAACGCCATTCTTCTTCTTTATCCAGGAGGATATTAGTCTTAAGTTTCTCAAGATGAAGAATTTTTTCCTTTGAGGCCTGTGTTAGATAGCCATCCTCCTCTATGCTTTCCAATTTTTTTAGTTCCTCACTTATCTTTGTGAATTCCTCGTTCTGGGCTTCCTTTCTTGCCTTTGCCCAGCTTATAGTGGCTTTTTTCAATCTTTTTAG
>APFE030058292.1:47713-78150 GCA_000404065.3 Pinus taeda
TGAACCCTTTTGTTTGAGACTTATCAATTCGCTAAAAAAAGTGTTTCTTTTTGTATCCTCATAATGTGCTATCAATTATTTCGTAAGAATTTCCCAAGTGATATATTGTTTACAAGAGCAAAGCCATTGATACCATACAAACTAATTTGGTTCCAAATATAAAGTTCCAATACGTACCTTTTATGTGTCTTGCACATTATTGAGATCAAAAAATTGCTCCATCTGTAATATCCATGTTGCGGGATCCTTGCCATCAAACTTCCTCATATCGATTTTTGGAATATGGTGGGTCTTCTATCCAACATTAGAGTCTATGGAATCATGATTAACATTTCTTTTGTTCTCATCATGAGTTTCTTTTACTACCCTTTCGCCCTTAGTGACCCTTTCTTGTAGCAACTGATTCATATTTATCTTCAATTCTTCCATGTCTGTCTTCAATTCTGTCTTCAAATCATCCATTTTAGCTTCCGCGTCATTCATCTTAGCTTCTACACCTTTCTTTAAAAAATCCATCTTAGATTCTGTTCCTTTTTGTGCAAGTGACACTTGTTGCACTTGGTCTCGTAATTTTGATATATCGTGTTGCATTTCTTCCTCTTCTTCATGAGTCATGTTAGAGCTTTCAGGTCGTCTACTAGGTGTTTCCATTTTCTTTCTTCGGGCATCAATTACTGATAATAATGTTTCACTATGCCCTTTGAATTCCTTCAAAATAATTTTTCAAACCAAGCTTAAGAAAACATTTAAAAAAATATACACACCTTTTTTCACTTTGTAGGAGCTCGATATTGCCTCTGATGTGTCTCTGTAATTTCAGATCATCCAGTTCTAAAATTGCGACCTGCGGTATCCCTCTGTGTCCTCTTTCCAATGCCACCAGTCTGACCCCAATTGGATTCTCCAATGAAGAGTTATGCCAATTCTCCAACAGTGACGTCATTATAGACTAATTTAGTAGTGCGAACTTGTACGATGTGCCAAGTGTCCCTGTTTTGACCTTTGGCCCTGAAAAATATATACAAGAAACTACAGTGCGTTCTCTTTCTGTACCTTCTTAAGAAATTCCAATCTGATGCTCAGAGAGAAAGTTATGATGATTTTCCCCAGGTCACATGTTTTGAATGTAATTCAGGATTCTGCAAAAGGACCAACTTCCTCAGTTCATATATCCGAAAACATAGTGGGAAAAGCTCTGAAATTCGGACCTGAGATTTAGTGCAATGTCTTCGCAAATGAGTTTTTTTTTTAGCTTCTGAAACATCACAGAAAAAAAAGTTATAGTGAAAATGCCACGATGACTTGTTTGGAGCAGCGAAACCCAAGAATCCAAAGCTCTGATACCAAATGTTATGAAACCAGCTCAAGAAAAGATAGAAAAGATAGATCAACGCCTTAGAATTCAGCCTCTTCGAGGGGGCAACCTCCTTTACATTACATAAATGAACAATTCCTGGATGATTCAAATGATAAAACCTCCTTTCTATATATATAGGAGTCTCGAGGAGTCACAATATAAACCCAGCCTAACTAACAATAATAATATAAAGCCACAAAAATAACAATAGAGGGATTCTATGGGGCACAGTAATAAAAATATGGGGACAATAAGGGCACAAAAATATTAATAAGGGGTACAACTACAACAGTAATGGGGTAATCACTAGTATTATAGGGACCCAACAGGGTTGATGAAGTTTGGCCCATCCTGGGCTGAGAGAAATAAGAGATAAATATTTTGTTTTATTTTTTATTGAGTTTGTCTGTCATATCGTAATCAGAGAACTGCTCTACCTGAAACGTTTGCAGTTTGTGGTTGCGGTCAATTGTTGATCTAAGATCTACTGTGCATCAAGGAGAGACATGATCATACATAGAACAGTCACTGTGTTGTGGTGAGTGAACCTGCTGATAAATTCCACCTCGATTGGCAGTTGCGAGTTGGTGAGCTGCAGAGGTGATGTGCCTTGTTCGTGGTGAAAGCTGTGTGGATGTTGTTCGTGGTGAAAGCAGTGGCGCAGTGGTGGCTGTAGTGTGGCCTTTCGTGGCTCAAGTGAAGGAGCCCATGGTCAAGGAGCTTGACCCTGTGACTAGCCAGGAGTCACTTGTCGCAACTAGCACATTACAGTAATAAACCTTTTTGGTTTGCGAACTGAAAACCGCACCATTCCGCCCACATTGGATCCTCTAATATAGCTTCCACAACTATGCCAATTCAATTCCTCAGGGTTTCCTTTATGCACGATTCCGGCCAAAATCGGCCTTCTTGGGGCTTTAGAGGCCCTCGACTTGCAAAACTCGACGTCGGGGGGGGGGGGTTGAATCCCGCAGACGTTGGGTGATCTTGCAAACCTTCAACAAGAGACACTTGAGATCATCTTGCATCTGTATTGGTATTCTGGGAAAAGAGTAGGGTAACAGGGCATGGAAACCTCTTCCAATCCGCTTAAGGGGAAGGCCTACTCCATAGACCTTTGAAGCGATGGCATTGTGCATTTGCAGGAGGTTGTTAAGCATAAGCTTGATGATTTCATGGGCTACACGGATGATGTTTTAGTGGAGTATGTTGTTGAGTCTGCTGGGAGGCCGAGCAGAGGAGACTATTAAGGTAGATAAGTGGAAGAAGTCAGATCTGTTGTGGTTGGGAGTCGCGGTGGAGCCGGCGGATTTAAGTGGATATTTCTGGTCGCAGTAGCAAGGTGCAGCTGTGGAAGAGAGCCGGAAAAAAAATGGCGGAGGATTTGGAGGAAGCGGTCGTTCCATATGTTGGCCTCTCTGATAATATTAACAAGACGCCTGGTGTTCGCTGTAACAGGATTTATAGGAATGCAATACTTTGTGCTTTTCTGATTGCAGTTGCCCTCTGCGGGAAGGCGATATTCAAGAAGCCAAACGATGGCGAAAGGGCAGAACACTCGGTGGTTGAGTATGTTATTTCGAGGGGTCGTGTCGAAGGCGTTTCGGCGAAGAGCGTGGGGATTTCGTTTGGACTTATCCGTGGACGATCGCGGAGCTCTCGTGGCAAGAACGAGGTTTTATTTCCAGACTAAGGCGAATTGGATGAACAATCCAGATGGGTCGCTGGTGTACAAGGGATGGTATCATTTGTTCTATCAATACAATCCAGTCTCAGTTGTATGGGGGAACATAGCATGGGGTCATGTTGTGTCGAAAGATCTGGTAATTGAGAGCCGGACAATGTCAAAATCTATATGCCTGGAAGGCCATGAGTGGCCATGTTGGAGCTGCTCGATATATAGAGAATTTTATGCTATTGTCGAAATGCTTTTTTTTTTTTAATTCTCTGATGATGTTGCAATATATTGATTAACTATCATGACAATGAAACTAGTTGTAATCTAAGTGACAGTAGTATGACCAACTATTGTCACAATTTTGAGTGTGTGTTGGAACTGGTCATTCCAACACTAAGAAAATTTGTAGGGAATGATGAACACATGATAGTGAAAACGATATCAATTGGAGCTACATCAGAGATTGGAGGATGATCGAGATCGTATTGCAGATTGTTAGTGAGCATGAGGCAGTATGCTTGAAAACAGTGACTAGCCTTGATACTGTGAGTAGGGGAAGTGGAATTATGTTGTGATGCCAGGAGAATTGGATACTGAAATGCGATGGAGCATTGGACCGTGGAGTCCTGGATTATTGTTCTTGAAGGAAAAATTGTGTTCTCTTCGTGTGGTTGTGAATGCCTATGTTCCAGTTTCTTTATCAGTGGATCCCTCACAGATGAGGTAAAGGAGCAGCGACAACGTTTATGGTGGACAACAAAATAGATGTTTTTTTGAGTTAGTGTGGTTTGTGGAATAGACTCCCTAACATGTTATAAGCAAGTCCAGTTGTTGTAATGGTCATTGTATGTACCCAGAAACTCCAAAATGTTGAAAGAAATGTAAGCCTTTTAAAGGTATTTGAAAGTTCGTGGTGATCTTAAAACCACTTTGTAATGGATTGCCTTTGTGGCTGGTTGGTGGTGAGCCAGAAACCATCCATAGAGCCTTAGTGGCTACAGGATTTGCCCGGAGGTACCACATTTAAGTTTCGGGTTTGCCCGGTGGTGGCAGATCTGACTTGCCTGGTGGTGGCATATTGCCTGAGTGGCTAACGTGTACACGGGAGCTTTGCGCTCGTAGGAGCAGGTGGGCTGCAGTAACACCTGGCTCACGGTCTCAAATATTGGTGTGTCTGAGCACAAGAGGGTCGGCGCACTTTTCTATCTGACAGTTGCGTCAAAAGGCGCAATCAAAGCAACTGTTTGCGATTGTTATTTGGACATGAATATTTGGCTTAGAAAGGCACTGATCTCTCTTTGTTTTTGGAAGTTCTACACATGCAATTTGCCTGATGGTGGTGGATTTGCAGGTACATATATGCAGTTTGACCACAACCAGACTTTGTGAATCACTATCATGACAAGTAGTCATTAAGGAGGGGAGTTAGAAATAATTAATTCCTACTTGTCTATGGTTGTATTTCTCCATTTGAGGATTTTGTTCCTACATAATAGCAATTAGCTAGAATATAGTTTCTCCTAGTTTAGTGTGTGGTTGAGAGAATCTCTCAACCACACTACCGTACGTCTAAGATAGAATTCCTATCTTAAGACTTTTGTTTGTATAAATATGTGTGTAATTTTATTGATTCAGAATATAATAGATTTTTTCTGTTGTGTGCTATTTTATCTGAAGCAAGATGAATGAAATCGATCTCAATGTTAAAAGTCCATACCTTTAATGGTCGACTGCCACTTGTAACGTAAGCAGGACTCAACTACAGCATTACAATTCAACATTAACAACATTTTGCAATTTTCTGCCACACTTTTGTCACAGCAACCGGTTCCTCCTCTCTCTCTCAGCTAATAATCTATGCAGAAATCGTTTGAGTTTTTTACCGTTATCGCATAGTGCGACAATCTATCTTGACTCCAATAGCCTTTTGGTTCTTGAAATTTTGCGATCCAGAGGACTGTCCTCAAGGCCTTCAAATTCATTGTCGTGAAGTGAATCCATTTTTTTGATCCTCAGCTTTATTGAAAACTTGAAGAAAGGATATCCTATCTTTCATGACCTAAGGATAGCTCTCAATATCTGCGAGGGCTTTCAGAATCTGTTCACATCCGCCGAGTCATTAGGCTGCTACCCAAGAGCTTTCAGGCCTTCTCGCCCTTATATTTGCTTCGTATTGAAAGAAAGATACTAACGCAAAGAGCCATATGGTTAGTTGAAGTTTTAATCGGTGTGCATGAACAGAGGGAGACCAATTTGGGAAAGGCTCTGCGGCATCCGAGTTGAGAACCAGCCTTACGTGTGCCACCATTAAATTGAATCAAACAGATGTCATTTAATCCTGCATACCATTAAATTGAATCAAACAAATGTCATTTAATCCCACAAAAGAGCAGACGATAGATGTCAGAGGTAGATGAAAAGGGTAGACCAGAGGTCAAACAGAAAATCATATGCCAGATGTCAATCAGAAAATGAAAGTGTGGACTACTTAAGTGATTAAAAAAAAAGTCTATCAGCCTAAAAATATTTAAGATTTATAATAAAGAAGTGGGTTTGTAAAAAAGAAGTAACTACCATCTTTTCATGTATAACAAATTATTTAAGATATATATATAAAGAAGTGGGTTTATAGAAACAAAATATTAAAAGCTTTTTAAGCCTTACTTTCTGCTTATTAATATGTAAGAGCATCCTTTTGAACTTGGATAATGGGAAGCATAAAGAACTTGAATTTAGAGCCATGCCTTTTTGCATATTCAAGATTTTTATGTTATTGATATTTTAGTAGGTAGTTTTTGATTTTTTTTGGAAGGGTGTAAAAATCATTTTAATTGAGTTTATATATAAAGTTAAGTTCTTATAAGTTTAGATATTTTGTTGATTTTTGTGGTATAATTGTATTTCGTCATTATTATTCACACATGTGGGGTTAGTTATATGTGTATTTTTAATAAAGATTTAAAAGGTCCAAAATTTTATTATTAGTTGAGGGTTTTACACTCTGATTCTAGATATTATCAATTTATGTTAAATGTCAAGCCACTAAGAGGAAAAGGGATTTCATTCTTTAATACTATACTCTTTCCAAAAGCATTTAGTAATACGATTTGAAAAAATAGCATAAGAAAGAATGATTTTGAAGTTATTCAGTTCATAGAGTTAAACTCCGTAATGAATAAGTCTTTTTTGTATTTTCATTTCTACAACGAAAGAAAAGAAAAAAAAACATAGCATAAGCTTTATTTCAAGCTAGATTTTCCTCCTTGTCAATTTTTTTTAATACACATATTATATCATATGTATAGATAATATATTTGTTTGATTTTTTTCTTTATTTTTTAATTTCATTACGAATCACTTATGTTAAAATAAAAATATAAAATTTCTTAATTCTTATTTTTATTTTTATTCATTTCTGTTGGGGTAGTTAAGGTAAACTTGACATACTAGTTGTTTTTGAGCTCAGGGTTTATGAGAACCCATGGTATTCATGTGGAATATAGTCTAAAAAGGCAATTAAATTATCCTAGATTCAATAAATCTCTTTGCATCTCAAGAGATTTAATATCTCTAGGGGCTTGGTAAATCTAGAATTTAAACTGGTTTATGATAAGTTCAACTTTATATTTAATAATATATTAATTTTAATTAAAATATAAAATAAACATTACCTTTTTAGAAGATGTATTTGGATGTACAAATTACAAATACATTTAATAATGACCATTCTTCTTTTACAGCTCCATTAATGATTCTTAAAAGGTTGCATTACATTGCTGACTTACTATGTTTAGAAGAGTAAATTTTTTTAGCAGAAAGGCTCATTCTACAGCGAGTGTGATGGCTATGTCTGAGTGTGAAGGCTATACCTAAGTATGTTCATCTATCTAAAAATAAAAATAAAATATTCTTTAAATAGAAAAGTAATGTTGGCTATAATAAAAAAGAAAAAAATATGTTATGCATATTTAATTAGTTGTCCATATGACCTAATATAATTTCATGTAAAATAATTAGAAACAAACAAAAAAATGTGAGTAAGATGTTTAAACCTTATGCTTTTCAAAAATATTTTAACACATGATATCAACTTCATAAATATGTATCTATAAAAAAAGATGTTAAAAGAAAATATTTTAATGTTGTATAAATAAAATATACCATGTAAGTTATAATTAAAATATTTTAATATTAATTAATATTGACTTATACTAAAAAATATATTAATAAAAAAAAACAAATTTAATGTACATCGGTAAAATAGCTCAATAAACATGTTATGTATTATCTATATAATATTTAAAAATACAATTTAAACAATAAAAAATAAAATAATTCTACACTAAAAGAAATTTGATTCCTCTCTATTCATATTAAATCTGCACTTAAAATAAATTTATACTAACATATAATTTAAATTACACATATTTTTTAATAATATCTTTATCACTCTCCATTGCATATTATAAAGGTTGCATCACCCATTATGCAATAGAGAGGAGATGGATAGTGTGTTGTTATTAAAAGTGCTTCATGTTTAGTCTTAATTAATATTAAGATTAATTTAACTTAACCATGAAATAATATACCTGAAGAACAAATGATGGACATTTTTAAGTCAATGTACATGGATGCATTGAAAAATTCCATTACATAGTTATCTTGCTTTGACTTTTAAAGTAAGCTGGTTTAAGGGTTTTAAATAAATAAAATATACATAACATTTTTCGAGAAAGAATTTGAATGGTTTTCAAGGGTTAAAATTATATTTTATAGTTATACACAAAAAGTTTTATATATTAATTTGATGTTTTAAACCGATAAAATTCCATTTTATAGTTATCTGAAACAATTTATACACTAATTTAATATTTAACTAGCTGTCACAACATTCTTAAAAAACATAAAAAGGCCAGCTGTCACAACCTTCTGAAAAAATTAAAAAGGCCAGCTGTCACGACGTTCTGAGAAAATAAAAAATAATTGAATTGTAAAACCCCGCCAATTGACCAGTAGGATGTCGGTTATATGCAGAAAATAAAAAATAATTGAATTGTAAAACCCCGCCAATTGACCAGCAGGATGTCGGTTATATGCAGAAAATAAAAAATAATTGAATTGTAAAACCCCGCCAATTGACCAGTAGGATGTCGGTTATATTGTCGGCAAAATTAGGAAAGTTAGCGACACATTGCAGGTTAGCGACACTTTGCCATTGTATAACTTGACTTTTCTTTTTAGCAATCGTTAATGGAGTAGTTTAATTTAAAATTTATGATACATTGTATGTTATATAATTTGATTTTTATTTTAGTAAGAGTGAATGGATTAGTTTAATTTATAGATAAAAAAGATTTGTTTTGTTAATTTAAACTAAAATTTAGTAGAGATTTTTAAAAACTTGAGTTTAATCTGTAAAATTTGAGTGTTTCAAGGGGTTTTCAGGGTGCTAAATCTATTTATGCATTTAAAAATCACAATTTTCTTGAAATTGTTTTCCCTGATTCCAGTGATAAAGTTTATTTCGTCTATAAATTAGACTACACCATTAATTAATAATAATATAAATATCTTAGATTTATAATACGCATCCCTTAATTTTAATTAATCCCTTACTATTATTATTATTATTATTATTATTAAATTAATGCGAGTCGTATTTCAACCACATTTACTAATGTGGTTGTGGATGTGATTGATCGATATGTGTGTATTGGTGTATACGGTTAAGCTCCCTCTCCCAACGGTCGTCAATATTTTGGAAACCAACTGCAGTCATTTCCTTAAATTATGGAAACCAACTACAGTCATTTCCTTAAATTACAGAAACCAAGTGCAGTTAAATTAATTTCTTGTTGGGAGCTTCTGGAGTGATCCATTACTCCCATTACTCCCTTTGTAGTTCTCTACCATGTTCTGTGGAACACTTAACACAGAGCCAACAAAAGCTTGATGGAAGCTTGGCTATAAATACTTCTATTTGGTCCCCAAGCTCACTAACTCAATTCCCTTCAATCTTACACCATCAAGTTAAAGTGAGCAGAGCTTGGAAGTGCCACACAGTTTGGACTGTTGCGCATTAGCCTAAGAAATTTTTTATTGTGTTTTGAGCCATTGTCGCAGGTGGTCTCTGCAGGTATTTCCAGCCAGCCTGCGATCGATTCCTGTCAGACGCGGCCCTAGGACGGGATGCTTGCTGGCCATGACCTAGTTCCCATTATCTGTATCGCTTGATTACTATGTAGTTGGTGTGTTTCAAATTTTGATCAAGTGCATGAGCATGTGATTCTTCTTATATTGGTTTTTTCGGCTTACTGAGCTGGGACTAAGTAGCAGAGCATTGAGTCAGTCAAATGATAGCTAGGAAGGAGCGAATACTTCAACTAAAGCATTTGGGTTGTGTGCTTTTTTCTTCGTAAGTCATTTGCGTTGTCAAGATAAATACCCTGTAGCTTGTGGTTTGTAGCAAAAATAACATCAATGGCCGGAGGTATGATTTATTGGGCATTAAAGTTTTCAAAAAAATTTTTTTAGTGTTTATTCCACATTATAGAATCATTATTCAACTATCATTTGGCATCAGAGCAATTTTATCTCTGCCTTGGTGTTTATAAACATGCTCAGGTTGGCTCAATGCCATATTTTGAGAATTTTCTTATAATATTTATTTGGTTTAACTATATGCAATTTGGATAATTGTTGTGCAAATTTATTAGTTATGCTCATATTTAATTTGCATGAATTGATTATTTCTACTCTAATTAATACTTGCTATTTTGGATGAGTATATGAGACCCATCGTTGAATGATTATGCATGAATATTATAGTTTTATTTATGCAATTATTATCCTATCAAGTTATTTTTTATGCATAAAAGCAATAATGTCAAGTGATCCATATAATTTTTAATTGATTAGAGAATAGCCACAACATCTCTAATTGAATAATATTAAATATTATGATTAATTAGGATCACATAAAGAATAATTAGACATTAATTGTAATTAGTTATACTAAACATAATAAATTTTATCCCACATGTATTTTTATTATATGTATATAATTAATTAGGATAAAATATTAAATTATTCATAACTTACCCACAGGAATTATGAATTAATAGTTTTATCATCAAGTTCAAATCTAAGATAGAATTTATATCAAATTATAGTCATAATATACACTTTAGGACTATGAATTGAGTAATTTGATAAATTCTATCATAAAGAATAATTGAATCTGCTTGAATTGAAAATTTAGTCCATAGACAATTTTTTTGTCATTAGATTCAATTTTAAGCATGATTTACATTGGTAAAGCATGAAATTTTATTTTTAGGCCTTAATTTTAACATAAGCATGTGATCTTTAATTTTATGCAGTTGTACAACCTGCAAATTTCTCTGAAATTCGTTGTGATATCCCTGAACTTAAGGGAGATAACTATAAGATCTGGAATGGGAGAGTTCTCCTTCATTTGGGGTGGATGGACATAGACTATGCTATTAGGAAAGATGAACCACCGGCACTCACTAATACCAGCACTGCAGTGGACATCACGCTTTATGAACAATGGGAGCGATCTAATCACCTAAGCATGATGTTCATTAAGACTAAAATTTCAGCTAGTATTCGTGGTTCCATTGATCAGCATGAAAAGGTCCGAGACTTGCTGAAAGCCAGTGATGATCAATTCGTCACTTCAGACAAGGAACTAGCAAGTACCTTAATCATGAAGTTCTCATCCCTAAGGCTCACCAGAGTGAAAGGTGTACGTGAGCACATCATGCAAATGAGGGACACTGTGGCTCAATTGAAGAAACTCAAGGTTGAAATTTCAGAGTCCTTCCTGGTGCACTACATCTTGAACACCCTTTCGCACCAATACGGACCCTTTAAAATCTCATACAACACACATAAGGATACATGGTCAATTAATGAACTCATGACCATGTGTGTTCAAGAGGAAGGGAGACTGGTGATGGAACTAGGAGAAAGTACAATGAGAGATTCGTAGCTTGTTGAGAGGATGGGCAAATTATCCAAAGCAATCCGAAAGGGAAATGTAAAGTTACCTCTTCCCCAAGCCCGATATCAAGAAGGAATTCCAAGTGTTTCTTCTGTAAAAAGAAGGGACATCATGAAGAAGGGAATGCGCCAAATTTCGAAATTGGCTTTGCGGACAAGAGGTAATACGATTTGTTATCGCTATTGGCTTTGTTATTAACACGTGGTGGATTGATTCTGGATCAACAATTCACATCTCGAATTCTTTGCAGGGTTTGCAAAACCTAAGGAAGCCAGTGGGAAGTGAGCAAAGCATCTTATCAGGAAACAAGATGGGCTCGCATGTGGAAGCTATTGGAACATGCTATTTAACTTTAAGTAGTGGCTTTGTTTTAGAATTAGAAAAGACCTTTTATGTTCCAAGTTTTTCTAGAAACTTGATTTTAGTTTCAAGACTTGTACATTTTGGATATTCCTTCAAATTTTCAGAAATATCTTTCAGTTTATTTTATAAATCTGATTGTGTTGGGAATGGTATTTTGTCTAGTGGTCTTTACAGCATTAATTTACAAAACAATGTCACTTATGATTCAATGCATGTTCACACTGGCACTAAAATATGTACATTATTAATGAAGATTCCTCTAAATTATGGCACCAAAGATTAGGTCATATCTCCATAGAAAGAATTAAAAGATTAGTAAATGAAGGGATACTTAATACTCTAGATTTTACTGATTTTGAGACTTGTGCGGACTGCATAAAGGGAAAGCAGACCAACAAGTCAAAGAAAGGTGCCAATAGGAGTTCATACATATTAGAGATCATACATACTAATATATGTAGTCCAGACATGGACTCACATGGTCAAAGATACTTCATCTCTTTTATAGATGATTACTCACGATATATGTATCTCTACATGGTTCATAAAAAGAACGAAGCATTAGATGCCTTTAAGCTCTTTAAGGCTGAAGTAGAGAAACAATGCGGCAAGAAAATTAAGATTGTGAGATCAGATAGAGGTGGAGAATATTATGGTAGACACACAGAAGATGGACAAGCACCTAGGCCATTTGCAAAATTTCTTCAAGAAAATGGGATTGTTGCCCAATACACCATGCCTAGTTCACCCGACTAGAATGGTGTAGCAGAAAGAAGAAACCAAACATTATTTGACATGGTACGAAGTATGCTTAGAAGCTCCAATCTTCCTAAATCCTTGTGGACTGAAGCACTTAAGATGGCAGTGTATATATTAAACCGAGTTCCAACCAAGGTTGTTCCTAAAATGCCATTTGAATCATGGAAAGGTTAGAAACCGAGTTTGCGACATATGCGCATTTGGGGATGCCCGTCTGAAGTGAGAATTTATAATCCACAAGAGAAGAAGCTGGACCCAAGGACCATTAGTGGGTATTTCATTGGATATGTTGAAAGGTCTAAAGGTTACAGATTTTATTGTCCATCTCATAGCACTAGGATTGTGGAATCAAGAAATGCAAAGTTTCTTGAAAATGACTTGATCAGTGGGAGCGATCAAACCAGGAACATAATTTCTGTGAAGGATCATTCAGAATCTCAACCTTCCACCTCAAGTGATAGATTGGTTATTGTTCACAGCACCCCTCAAGTACAAACTGGTGTTGAACAACCAATTATTGAAGTTCCACAAGCTGCTGACAGCATTCCAGTAGATCAGGTAGTTCAAGAGTTACCAAGAACTTTTGAACAACGAGTTGAACCACGTACTTCTCAAGAAGATGATGGTCCAACATTAAGAAGATCTACTAGACCAAAGAGATCAATTCCTGATGATTATGTTGTGTATCTGCAAGAATCTGACTACAACATTGCAGCCGAAAATTATCCCGAGTCTTTTTCACAAGCAATGAGTTGCAAAGAATCAGAATTATGGTACGATGCCATGAAGGAAGAGATGAATTCTATAAAGAGTAATGAAGTCTAGGATCTTGTTGAGTTTCCTAATGGTGCAAAAGCCATTGGATGTAAATGGGTCTTTAAGACAAAGAAATACTCATTGGGCAACATTTAGAGATACAAGACAAGACTTGTTGCTAAGGGATTCACTCAGAAAAAAGGAATCGAATACATAGAGGTTTTTTCTCCTGTATCTAAGAAAGATTCCTTACACGTTATTATGGCATTAGTAGCCCATTTTGGCTTGGAGTTGCAACAAATGGATGTGAAAACCACATTTCTCAATGGAGATCTAGAGGAGGAGGTTTACATGAAACAACCTGAAGGATTCCCCTCTAGTGATGGTGAGCAATTGGTTAACAAGCTCAAGAAATCCTTATACGGTTTAAAACAAGCATCCTACCAATGGTATTTGAAATTCCATAATGTAATTTCTTCATTCGGTTTTGTAGAAAACATTATGGATCAATGTATATACCTGAAAGTCAGTGGGAGTAAAATCTGTTTTCTTGTTTTATAGGTGGATGACATTTTGCTAGCAACCAATGATAAGGGTTTACTGCATGAGGTGACAATTCCTCTCTAAAAATTTCGATATGAAGGATATGGGTGAAGCATCTTATGTCATTAGCATTAGGATCGATAGAGACAGATTTTGAGGCATCTTGGGTCTGTCTCAGGAAACCTATATTAATAAAATTTTAGAGAGATTTCGGATGAAGGATTATTTACCAAGTGTAGCTCCCATTGTGAAGGGTGATAGGTTCAATTTGAACCAATGCTTGAAGAACGACTTTGAAAGGGAACAAATGAAGAACACTCCATATGCTTCTGTTGTTGGAAGCCTAATGTATGCTTAGGTCTACACAAGACTTGACATTGCATTTGTTGTGGGAATGTTGGGATGATATTAGAGTGATCTAGGTTTAGACCACTAGAGAGCTGCAAAGAAAGTAATGAGGTACCTTCAAGGAACCAAAAACTACATGCTTATGTATAGACGGACGGACAATTTGGAAGTAATTGGCTACTCAGATTCTGACTTTGCTGGATGTGTTGATTCACGCAAATCAACATCATGATACATTTTTATGATGGCCAATGGAGCTATATCATGGAGGAGTACCAAGCAGACCTTGATTGCCACTTCCACTATGGAAGCCGAGTTCATCTCCTGTTTTGAGGCTACTTTACATGGTGTATGGCTTAAGAGTTTTATTTCTGGACTTAGAATTATGGATTCTATCTCTAAGCCATTGAGAATGTATTGCGACAATTCAGCTGTTGTTTTTATGGCTAAAAACAACAAAAGTGGGAGTTGAAATAAACACATCGACATTAAGTATTTAGCTATAAGGGAACGTGTTAAAGAAAAGAAAGTGGTCATTGAGCACGTCAGCATTGAGTTGATGATAGACGATCCTTTGATTAAGGGCATGCCACTGTTTAAATTCAAGGATCATGTAATGAATATGGGACTTGGTTCCATTATGTAGTTTCTCATTGTATGGACAATGTTATTTTAATGAAATTCTTAATTATTGTGATGTTTTTCTCATATTTATGTGCACCTTAATTTGATTTGAGAGAATTCATCTGTGTAGGACCAAGAATAAACATAAGGTTTGTTCATTAAGAAATTGTTGCCACATAAATTATAAGAGAAATAAATATATAGCAATACATGGAAGATAATACTCGTCATTAGAGGACTTATCACCATGATTCATGTATCTATTACTTAATATAGATTTTCAATGGGTTTTAAGATGAGACATTAAGATTGGAAGTATGGACCAAGTGGGAGAATGTTAAGCTCCCTCTCCCAACGGTCACTGATATTCTGGAAACCAACTGCAATCATTTCCTTAAATTATGGAAACCAACTACAACCATTTCCTTAAATTACGGAAACCAACTGCAGTTAAATTAATTTCTTGTTGGGAGCTCCTGGAGTGGTCCATTACTCCCTCTGCAGTTCTCTACCATGTTCTATGGAACACTTGACACATAGCCAACAGAAGCTTGATGGAAGCTTGGCTATAAATAATTTTGTTTGGTCCCCAAGCTCACTAACTCAATCCCCTTCAGTGTTACACCATCAAGTTAGAGTGAGCAGAGCTTGGAAGTGCCACACGGTTTGAACTGTTGCACATTAGCCTAAGAAATTGTTTATTGTGTTTTGAGCCATTATCACAGTTGATCTCTGCAAGTTTTTCCACCCAGCCTGCGATCGAATCCTGTCAGCCGCGGCCCCATGACAGGATGTTGGTTGGCAATGACCGAGTTCCCATTATCTGTATCGCTTGATTACCGTGTAGTTGGCGTGTTTCAGATTTTGATCAAGTGCGTGAGCGTGTGAGTCTTCTTATATTGGTTTTTCCGGCTTACTAAGCTGGGACTGAGTAGCAGAGCATTGAGTTAGTCAAATGATAGCTGGGCAAGAGCGAATACTTCAACTAAAGCATTTGGGCTGTGTGCTTTTTTCTTTGTAAGTCATTTGGGTTGTCCAGATAAATACCCTGTAGCTTGTGGTTTGCAGCAAAAATAGTATCAATGGCTGGAGGTATGATTTATTGGGCATTAAAGTTTTCGATTTTTTTTGTGTGTTTATTCCACATTATAGAATCGTTATTTTGCTTTCATATACCAACCACGTTTAAAAATAAACGTGGTTTTGCTAATTAGATAGCATAACATAATAAAATATGTCATTACAACATCTCTTCCATATTGAGTTGGAAAGTACATCTTCGCCCAAATATAAATAATATTATTAAAAATAGACATAGATCCATCTTAATTAAAAAACTACTAAATAATGAAAAGAATCAAATTTCTTCCTCAAATTTGATATTCTAAAAAAATATTTGAAAAAAATGATTTCCCAAATCTTGATGAATCCAAAAATAAAATATTGATTTCTCAAATCTTAATGAATCTAGAAATAAAATAGATATATTATAGTGATGAATATGTTATAATGTAAATAACTTTATAAAAAATGAAATATAAATTTAATATATAATTATTCCATGCTATATTGACATTTAAAAGAATAGCATCACTTTCTAGATTTACAATATTTTGATAGCTATTTTATAAAAATGTTCATAAAGACGATGACTATGTATCAACGACTCATCTTCTTTTAATATCGCCATGAGTTGGACGCTGAACTTCAAAAAAATTCAATAATTAGCATTTAAATATGGTCATATGAAAGCATCCAATAAAGATACACAGCCAACTTGAAATACGGTAATCCAAGCGCATTTCCGAAAAGAGAGCACATGTAGCGTGCTTTTTCTAAATTTTTATAATTATTTTAATGTAGTGTGAAAATTTAGGATAGTTTAGTTGTTAAATAAATAAGGAAATAATTATTATGGGTTGTTATCTATAGAGACAAGTTGATCTATCACTATTATCAAGAAAGATATCAAGAAAGATATTTAGAATGGTATTTTCATTTTTTCTAAATTAAATTTAAATAATTAAAAAAAAATATTTAAAAAAAATATTTTAATAAATACTTTTAAATAATATACCATTTAAAATATATAATTTATATAATATAATTGTTTTTGGGTCACCTGTTATTCATTTATAGCATCTTATTTAGTTTTAATATGATTTTTCAATAATATATTAGTGAAATAGATTTAATGAAAATAATTTACGTTTAAAAATCGAGAATTCTAAATGTTTTATTATAATTAATATGTAATTTGATTAAATATTATGTATTTGATTAATTATTAATTAATTTGAATAATAATTATTATTATTATTATTATTATTAAGTTTGATTATAATTATTATTTAATTTGAATCACTATAATTGCACATTTTGTGGGTCTAGTTTTGTATTTTTATTGTTGTTGAGATATCAAACATAGATTTGAGTATACAAACACCAAATCTTGTGCCATTTTTGTGCCTAGGCGATTCCTCATCGTTGAATGGATGAAAGCATATTCACTCTAATTAGGGTTTTTTTACTTTTGGTATTTTTGGTCAGTTTCATTTTCATCATCTTATGAACCACCATAATCCCACATTCTCGTGGGTCCAATTTTGTATTCTTGTTGTTGTCGAGATATCAAACATAGATTTAAGTGTACAAACACCAAATCTTGTGCCATTTTTGTGCCTAGGCGATTCCTCATCGTTGAATGGGTGAAAGCATATTCACTCCAATTAGGTGTTTTTTACTTTTGGTATTTTTGGTCAATTTCATTTTCATCATCTTGTGAACCACCATAATCCCACATTCTCGTGGGTCTAGTTTAGCATTCTTGTTGTTGTCGAGATATCAAATATAGATTTGAGTGTACAAACACCAAATCTTGTGCCATTTTTGTGCCTAGGTGATTCCTCATAGTTGAATAGATGAAAGCATATTCACTCCAATTAGGTGTTTTTTACTTTTGGTATTTTTGGTCAATTTTTCATAAATTTGATTAGAAACTTATAAAAATCACTAAAATCATAAATTTTAGTTATTAAGATGGTATAATAAAATTGTTTTGACAATTTTTTTATAATGTTGAATAGAGTTATGTATTCAAAAATTTAATTTAATAATAGAAATAAATATCTACTAATAATTATAAATATTATATAATTAATTTCAATTTTATCAAATTTAATTTTTTAGGTGGAAATTTTATCTATTTTAATTCTAAATTTATTAAAGATTGAGAGGATTACATCTCTTTTATTTTTAGTAATTTTGGGAGTTTTTTTCATTCTATTTTCAATTTTTTTGGTAAGTTTGGCAAGTCCTTTTCATTCCATTTTCAAAAATAGGTAGGCAGTATAAAATTATTAGCATCCATGGTTAGATGGCCTTAACCAGCCCATTGGGAAACCAAGTCTGTTGGTCATCTAACTACATTATAAGCCATCCAAAATCTAAAAAGTTTGAGAATGTCCAATAAAGCACTATGAACCCGAATGTCCTTATACCTTCTACTAACTATATCCCTATGACAGAAAAACACATTTCAACTGATTGTTCATCTATACATATCAAAATTGACTGACATAACTAAACAGTAAAACATGTTAATCATCTGAGGAATTAATCGATGTTGGATCTTTGGCATTTCATCTTGGCAGCTCAGTTTGTGGTATACATGGGATGTATTTCAATTCAGGTTAACCAAACATTTTGTTGTTGTAGCTCACGTTGAATAAGTTGAAATTCCTGATGAATATCTTGAATTTCAATTGTTGACTCAACTTTCCTTGTAAGAGATGATAAAACTACTTTCCCTAGGATGGTTTTTGTCATCCAAAAGAGATATAGTTTCTGTTGGTATTGGGTGTCGTAAGAGATGATGAAACTACTTTCGCTAGGATGGTTTTTGTCATCTAAAAGAGATATAGTTTATGGTGGTATTGGGTGTCACGAACTCTAATATGTCTAGGGTATGAAAGGAAAGTTTTCCATTCCTCCAACTCTACCTCATTATCCACCACTTGCTGACCCACTTCGTTTTCCCATCCTTCTATTAATTTTCTTGCTGGGGGTGTGTGTTTGACTGGTAAGCATCATGAATGTTTTTGATTTGGTTCTGAGTCATTCTGCGGCCCCTACCTCTGGCCGACCTAGAGCTGGGAAACTCTCTCCCATTCACATGATTTTTATTGCAAACTCATCCCCTCTGGTTCTTTGTTGCAGGAGGGTGGCTTGTCGGGCCATATCTTGAAACCAACTGTTGAGATACAGAGAAATGCAAAGATTGTTTTAGATTAATGACTCCTTCCTTGGCCAATGCTTCCCTGTAGCAAACCCCAGAATTGGAGGGCAGTTATGAAAGAGGTGCCACCACACAGGTTGAAGATGTGGTCATGTGAAAGTTAGGGGAGAAAACACAAGTGAAATAATAACATTAAAGTGATTTTCATGGTAAACATCTTCTCAATTCCTCGTGAGACGGTGAAAATTTCCAGACACTAAATTCCCATACATACCAGCGACAAGGTGCCTATACAAACTAGGATTCCAGATAAAAATTACGGAAAGGAAGCATAGGTAAAATCCTTGGAGACCCCTCCATAAAAAATCATGCCAAGAGAATTGAAGGGTACTCAAGGAGTTGGGTTGAAGCCCTCCGGCCTCGACAACCATAGTGATAGACTTGATGGACCAAAAGTCTTAAGGACACAACTAAACAAAAGACAGCTATAGGAGAATAGATAGTTAAACCTAAACCTCAGGGTTCCAATCAACTCAGCACCAATGTTAGGCTTGACATTTACTGCAAACATATACATGATAGTTCTCAGCCAGGGATGCTTCCATATTATAAATTCTAGTGATATGGAATTCTGGAATACAAAGTTGATGTAAATTAAAAATTAACTTCTATATAGTGTTAAGTTTACATATTTTGGTATATTTTTTATTGGAGATTTACTAGCTCCATTGAAGGAGTCACTATGTTAGGGTAGTAATAGATCAGTGTTACTAACAAAGTTGCCAGAGGACAGAGAGCAATGAGTTCAAAGGAACATACCTTGGATAGCCTGTAAACTCCAATACTCACCTCCACATGTCATGATATTAAGGAATTGACAAGTGACTCATCCTCTCGTTTACAAGGAGGGTGTCAGTTTCTAATCATGTTACCTTGTTTGTTAATTGGTCCACTTTAGAGTTGTTCTACCAACCACTATGAACTCATTCAAAATTTTCGAATAGGATTGAATCCTTTAAATGGGATGTTAGGCCCAAAATCCGTTAGAGAGGAACCAAGAAGAAGTGCCACATTATAATCTTGGAGTTCCCTATTGTTGGAAACATTGGGCACTACTTGGGGTGGGAGGGGGTCAGTGAATCAGTGATGTAACTTATTCACAATTTTTCCTTTTATTTACTTAACTGAATCACACACTTGTTAACCAACAACTAATAACAAATCATAATATGAGCATAAACCTAAAACCATAAGCAACAACATAAACAATAAACATGCATGACACATCAAGCACACATGAGAACACAAGATATCTAGTGGAAACCCTTCCAGGAGAAAAACCACCCTTGTTGTTGTTGTGTTGCTCTGAATATCTATTATGTCAACCAAAAAGGTCTTTTACAGAGATATCTGACTCCCATCAGTGGGGATATTCAACCTCATATACAATTGGCTAACCCCCATCATCTAGAAGAATCGATCCCAATGATCAACTCGAAAGACTATGTTCTCACACAAATCTACAAACTTGACCATCTATTGAAAGCAACCATGATCAACGATCCTTGCCCAACTCTGATTGGACTATCCAACTTTGGTTGGATGGAGAAACTGTTCCGTTTGCCAATGCTATTGAATCACTACTCCACTCTCATGAAGTCATTGCTCCTCTCATTTTATGCAGACCTCATTTCATATATTTTCACATTGGATCCCAAGACTCTTTGCTCAACAAGAATTCATCTCTGCAATCCAAGTCCCTGCAGCATGGCAATCTCATCAAAACAAAAACAAAAACACTCATAACCATAACTAACTAGCAACCATACTCTCAGCCATATATAACTCCATCAAAAACAAACTGCAACAACTAATAAATACATCAAACCCTCTGTAAATCAATAACATAAAAATAATATGGCATTCTTCTATATGCACCAGCAACATGCAAAACAACTATCAAATTATGCAATAGATCCTCTACTCAAACCATGGTCAAACATTGGCCTTTTCCTCAAGTTTATTCTTCTCCAAACAATATTTTTTTACAACAACTGTAGCACTAAACTGAAATCTAATATTTTGCTTCAGTATTTAAATTTATCCATTTGTTCTGCTCACTTCACTGCCATTTGCAACACCTGCACACACTATCTTTTCTCACAAGTAGGTATGAAGCATTCTGCAACTTCTCTAATGTTCATTCTTACTCTACTACCTAAACCAACCTCTCCTCAGATCCAAAAATGACATATTTGTAATGTGTTGGGCGAAATTCACTTTTGGATCCGGATCAAAGGCACACAAAGTTGACGAAATCCAATCACTATCATAACTATATGTGCATTAAAGGTGTTCAGACCCACTAGAGGACTTTCCCAAACAATTTCAACCTTTTTCAATTAGTTTAGAACCTTCCAATAATTTCCAAGTAGAATTACTCTAAAAATGTGTGAGGAATCCAGAGTATTTTTTGTTAAGAAGCCCAGCTGCATGCATAAAACTGCCTGATCTTGGTTTTAGCTGCACACACAAGCCTGAATAATTTCAGTTTGAGCCTTCTAGCCACACGCATGAGCCTGCCTCCATGCGGCCAAAGCAGAGTATAAGGAAAAACAACAAACCCTTAGCTCAGAACCTCTTCCACCTAATTGGTCACCTTCTCCAGCTCTTGTTCATGCCTCCAAATCTTTGTCACAACATTTGACACCAGTTTGAAAATGGATCAAACTTGTCTCCTAAGTGCCTCTACCAAGTTGACCGAAAGGCCAACAAACAAGGGTTGCCATGACTGCTAACAAGTCCTATGCTCACCTTTGACATATGTTGATATGGACTTATCAAGAATGCAACAAAATGCAGATATACACATAAACATAAAGGTGAAACAGAAATAAAACTTCATTTCATTAATATCAAATAACATAAATATGCTTACATACAAAAATGGAAATAAAATAGCTTGGGCTATGGTAGCTTATCTCTGAGAAGATATGTGGCGGCTACATGCTTATGAACTATGTTACAATGAGGCTCGAAGGCCTATTTATTATTGAGAAACAATGGAAAACCCTAAACATCCAAAACACTAACCTTGGGAGATTAAGCACCAACATTATGGGCCTCGTTGGGGTAAATTGGTACATCAACTTCTCAGGGTCATAACTTTGGCATACAATCTCCGTTTGACGCGCATGATACCTTGCTAGAAAGATCGATCCAAGGATTATAACTTTCGACTACAAAGAAATGTTTGCTCGTTTAAAAAAAAAATGTCGTTTAGGGCCTCAAAACGGCTCCAGAAATTTAGGACCCTAAAACTGCCAAAAGTAGCAAATTATGCTACAATTTGTCATGTCCCTTCCTAAATTAATTTGGAACAAGACTAATTGTTGCATTTTGGGGCCAATTGTCAAGGTATTGGGGACCATTTGATTTTATTAGGATATTAGACTTAGGAAAAGTTATTTTGTTGTGGTTAAATTACACATGGGGGCCACCCACACTAGGGATATACGCACTCCCTAGTTCGATTTGCATGGAGGTGGTTAAGTTTTGAATGGAGGTGGTTAAGTGAGGGCCCATGATGGAGGTAAAATTGGAGGGAAAAGTGCTCCACGAAATCTACATAAGGAAGACAAATCTCCTCAATTCATTCATCTTTCTTGGTATATCGATTTCCCTTTGGTTGCTCGAGTTGCTTAGCCGAGTCACTAGTTGTTTAGCACGAGTTCTTCAAGCGAAGAGCTCACCCTTTCTTCGGGGGACTTTGAGTGCCGCACTAGGAAGGTTTTCTACATTTTCATGAGATTGGAGGAGGATTTCGTTGGGGTTTATTGCAGACCGTTTTCTCGAGAAGCTTGAAGGGCGTAGGGCATATTGGAGGTCAATTTTGAAAGTTGAAATCTAGCCAAACCATTTTTGGGTTTTTATGGGTTTTCGACAAGGATCACAGATATAAAGCTTCATAATCTTCTGATCACTAGAGGTGGGTTTTTCAGTCATATATTTGCAGTAGATAATGCAAAATTGTTAGAGATTGTGTAGGTCATATTAGAGGCCGAATTTGGGAGATTGGATTCAACCCAAACCATTTACGGGTTTTTTTGGGTTCTCGACAAGGATCCCAGATAAAGTTTCATAATTTTCTGAGTGTTGGAGGTGGGTTTTTGAGCCATATCTTTGCAACAGACATTGTAGAATTGCTAGGGATTTTATAGGGCATATTGGAGGCCGAATTTTGGAGGTTGGATTCAGCCCAAACGATTTCTGGGTTTTTCTTTGTTTTCGACAAGGATCCCAGTTATAAAGTTTCAGCATTTTATGAGCATCAGAGACAGGGTTTGTTGTAGTTCCTTTCCAGATAGTAGTGTAGTTTCTAGGGACAACGCAGAGCATTAGAGGAGTAGTCATTTCCAATTTTGAGATTATTGTTTTATCACCTGTGTCCTGTCAAGATTTCCCTTAAGGCAAGCCCAGGTGTATTTCTCCATATTATTGTACTTGCTCCATTTCATTAATAAAATGGCTCAATTGGTCCTTATTTCTAGAGTTTACATGGGTGTTTGTTGAATGTTTGAAAATTTCAGCGTTGTATTTGTTATTTGCTTTTCATATCACTATTTTTCCTATTTAAGAACATTACAGTGGTATCAGAGCATGATCTTGGCCTAGTTGTGGGTAACCAGTAAGATCATGGGAGATTTGGGCATCTATGCACAGTGACGAGTTACACCATACACCACCCATGGCTCAAGGGAGATTCAGTATGCAAGAATTATGTGATGGAATCCACTGGAACGATGAGAGGTTGGCTCAGTTGAGGAAGGTGTCAGACCATATCCATCCTTGTCCTCACAAAAAAGACTGTAGAGGTGCACAAGCTGTGGGAGTACAACCATCTACATCATATGGGGAAAGCCGACTGAATCTAGGCACTAGATCTCCTAAAAAGGAGTAGGCAGGAGAGGGATGGTTAGAGGGTGAGACCAGGGGGCATTTTTGCTGGTGGAGACCTAGATTTAGATATCAGGAGCATGAGGAGGAGGTTGAGAATCATGTTGAGAGCCCACAGGATGGTTAGGAGGACGATCTAGCCAGTGTGGCGTAGGAGTGACCATTATTCAAGACCTCTTTGATAGCCCTAGTTGACACATTGGTGGAGAGGATAGAGCCTACACACATAGAGTCATATGTTGAGGAGGAGCCATCCATGCATGAGATGTTGATAGTTGTTAAGGTATCCAGAGTTGTGACTAAGTCTACATGTGATAGATACAAATGGCAGTTTCATTAGTTCTAGGTCGACCTTCTAGCATTCAGAGAGAAGGTCACCACAATATGAGAGGTCATTCTACAACAAAACGAGGAGTTGGAGGGCATGAGAGTGGTTTGTGATGAGTCAAAGGCCAAAATAACTAGCATTGGGGAACAATTGGATTCCCTAAGGGTACTAATAGAGTGCACTTTAGAGTATTAGAGCCACCCTCTTCAGACATACATAGATGGGGCTTGTGGTGTTAGTAATTTGCCTCTGCACCTTGGAGAGAGAGAGGCAGATCCACTTCGACATATTTTATGTGTTGAGTAGGCCGATGATATGAGGTGACATGAGTAGTGCAGGATGCAGCATTCGCCGGATGGAGGGCTTTTCCTATGTATGAGCGTTCTTACATTCAATCCCCTCTCTTGGGGTTCAATGGCGAGAGATTCTGAGTTGGTACCCGGTGCAGTGGGCTATGGAGATGGTAGTGGACCAACATGAAGCTAAACAAAAGTTTTCATGCATTGGAGATACTGGGATCCCAGACTAGCATGGGGATCTAGGTGGGACTACCTATCATTCCTCGGATATACCAATTGACTGTGATTGTGGTGGTGTAGTTGGCCTAGTGATTGAGCACACACATTCGCTAGGGGAGTTTGGCTAGTACTAGCAGCCAACTAGTTTGTGGGTAGACTCCTTGGGTTATTTTGGTATGATAGTTGTGCATGGGATCACATGGCGATCATCATACTCTGATGGGAGTTTGTCAGAGGAGGTGGCATAGAAAGGCTATTAGGAAGTGCCTTGTATGGAGTTGGGGATTCTTCACATTTGTGTGGGCATGGACGACATGGAGGAGCAGAGAAGTGGTGGCATTATTACTGGTACCTAGGGAGATTCACTTCTTAGGTCCCTCATGGAGGATTTGGAGGGAAGATCCCCTCATCGGAGAGCATGGTGATGCGATGGTGGAGGTGATGATACAAGTTGGGTGTAGGTCGACGCATATGAACACAACTTTAGGCCATCACATCTAGGGATGGGTAGGAGCATCTAGCGTGGAGCAGAGGTTTGCAGATAGGCATGGAGACGCATGAGGGTGTGTCGTAGTATGTTGGACTACGTTGTGGAGTGGGAGTGCCTCACATCGCATTGAGTACAAGCGGGGAGTGACAGGTGCAGTGACACGGGACAGTACATGATTGTATAGCCATAGTTGGGAGTATCCAGTGGTGTATTGGGACAAGTTGCAGCATACAGTGGTATGTCGAGGAGTGTGACCATACTCGGTGGTATGTAGTGGTAGATCTAGCCTCATCAAACTTCCCTGAACTCTGTGTTTTTCTTCTGTAACCATCAAGCTTCCTCCCTTGCTTGCTGAAACCCCGTAGTGCGTAGAGACACCAACCTCCCTTGCTGAAACCTTGTAGCCCGCAAAGACACCAACCTCCCTTGCCTGTTGAAACTCCGTAGGCCACAAAGACCCCAGCCAACACTTCTCTCCAAAAATGCGCAGAGCAGTCAGGCAGTCAACACTGCTCTCCATAAATGCGCAGAGCAATCAGGCAGTCAACACTGCTCTCCATAAATGCGCAGAGTAGTCCAGTTGCACTGCACTCAAAAATTGTGCAGAGGTGTCCTCCTAGGACCCCCATCTCGCAGTAGTGTCTTGTGCCTCAAAGCTGCGTAGTGTTGTTAAAGCTTCTCTATTTGTCTTGCATGCAGAAACTGCGCAGATGGGCCTCTCAGGGCCTCATTCCGGAAGTAGTCATTGTCCACTGAAATTGCATGGATTTACCTCTCAATGACTATAGAAAAAGATGACATGCTAAGATCACTCCCAATGAATTGAGGAGAATGACCAAGGAACCAAGTAATGGAAAATATCAGGACCACATGAAAACTCCGTTGGATGCATGATCATCTTGAGGATACAGGTACATGTATGAGACATGGTGTGACAACAAACAAGATGAACAAGGAGCACATGCAAGGAGACTTGTTCGCGAACAGACAAACACATGGAGCATGCCAAGTACAAGCGAAGGAGAGACGTGCACATGCAACATCAAGCGAACACCAAGACCATCAAAGACTCTACACACCTTTCCATGCGAAGGTGAAGTTATGATACACAAAGAGCACATCCATCACTTAGTAGCACTGCAGCTCGACATGCACACCACCACTGGCATGAACATTCAAGCTCTGTCATGTCGAGTCATGTCATGAGTCATCTCAGCCACATCACTATTGTGGGCCACACTGTTGTAATCAATGTAATGTAATGTGGAAGTCCAAGATACCCACATGTAAATTTGAAGAGTCATGTAAAGTTGAACAATCATGTAAGTCAAACAATCATGAGGGAAGTCGAACAGTCACAAGGAGCAGTTTTACCCTTGGCTATAAATACCTCTCAGTTTTACATGTAAATGACTTTTCACCTTGGCTCCTCCCACATAGCCTTGAAAGTCTGTAATCTTTTCTTTGGGGAGTGAGCAATGGCTCCAACACCCTGCTATTGAGATTAGTGATGTAATGGTGTACGAATGTATCTTGGAATTGTCATTTAATTCAGAACCCTCTTAACAGGCCATCATGTTTTCACGCATGTATTGTATTCGTTTGTAAGACTATTCTTTGGACACTTGTAATGCATGTTGCTTTAACCTATATTATGACAGTTGAACTTTTTCAGTTTTTTTAGTACATATGTTGTTGGAAATGTGTTGTATCATTTGCTAACACTGTCTCGCCTGTGTAGGCTATCCCATCGGACACACGACAAATTCTTTCTTGAAAACTTGTTATAATGCCCGTCGCACTCATGTGGACTATTCTGCTGGGTGTTGTATGTGCTATTCGTTCACCTTGTGTTTGTGATTGCCACATTCGTGTGGACTTCTCCATCAGAAGTTGAACATGTCCTATTGTGTTATGTGTCTTTAGCAGAGTTGGGACTATTCCCTTTCAACATGAGACTCACTTCCACCCTCTCCCTTTGCAGTGAGAAAACTTTGACACAAGCGACACTAAGCACTCACCAGGCACGCGAACCTCGTTGTTCGAAGACAACGAAAACCACTCTCATGTGCTAACAAGCAAGAGCTAAGACGCATCTTTAAGATAATGGAAACTGGGTCATCGTACTAGATGGGACTCCTACACCAAACAGTGTGAGGTCTAGTTGGGACATCATACCGGGGAAATCCCCCGAATGTTGGCGGGTCCAACACCGTCAGCAATAGGTTAATTTCTAAGAAGCCTACTTCCAATATTGTTGATAAGATTTTAAAGAAATATTTAGAGTTAAGGGGGTTCTTGCTAGTGTGAAATAAAGGATAAATGGAGAGATGGAGTTAGATATATTACAAAATAATATATATATATATAAATATATATTATATATATTATATATAATATTATATTTAATAAATTATTTATTTACATATAAATAAGGAATGTTTTGATTATGGTACATTTTCTTGAAAATAATTGAAATTAAAATACAAATAAATTATATAAATGAGATTAAATATTAATGATTGGAATATATTGAATATATAATAAATTATTAAAAAAATCATTCATTATTACCCTTTACATAATATACTACACTATTAATGTTTATAATACATTTTCCAAATGGACATTTTTGATATTTAAAATATAAAATATCATTAAAATTTTTTATCCATATCCTTTTATTACCTTTTAATAATATATATCTCACATTAAACTATATAACACCATATTCGAAATCACAATTTGAAACACTTAAATTGTAATAATTATTTAATTATTACCAAATATTTTTTACCTTTTACATAATATATTACAACTAAACCGTTTTATATACATATTTCAAATTGACAATTTACAACTTTAAATTATTAATATATACATTTTTAAAATTTAATAATTTTTTTTGGTTAATATAGTCATATTTAACATAAAAGATAAATTTAACTTTTATCATTAAAATTTGTATATAAATTAGTTAGTTTTTCATTTCTTAACAGTCTTATTTAACCTAAAAAAAAATAAATTTAGTTTTTTTTTTACATAATCGGTTGTTGTTTGTATTCCAAAAAAAAAGATCGAGGAGACTAAGCTCCTGAGTTACAAGGCATTAAGCCCGGGAAGCAAAGTAGGAGAACACTACAAGGAAGACAAAATTCCTCTTTGTTCATGTCATTTTTGACTTTTGGAAAACCTGAACAAGTATAGATTCTAATGAACTGGAATAATAAGAAGGAGAATTTGCATTGCATGCTTAATCTATATTTATATGGTTGATCTGGCGCGCTATAGATTCTTTTGGCTTGCTGTCGATTTCAATGTTTCTTAGGCTTGAAGAGTTGGTGTTGGGAACATTTCTTTTCTCCAACATAAATTTCAGAATTTCAATGGATTCCTGAGCATGGTTGCATCTGTTGGAGAGATCGTTAAATTGTTCCTGTAGCGAAGTAACTCAGTGGAGAAAAAGTTTGATGTCAGCTTCATGCTTCTCAGTAGTGATCTTGGCATGAATGTCAATTTTAGCATCCAAAATCTTCTGGTGAGTACGGATTTTCTCTAGCTTTGCTTGCAAATCAACGCAATGAAGACAGTCTTCATTTCCAGCCATTGAGGAAACTCGAACTATGACTTTGATGCTCTGTGGGAGGAGGGCTTTGCGTTGCTACAGATCCGGTGAGTCTGAGCAAAAGGAGCTTGAAGGATGAGTGGGGGACAACAGGGAGTGGGATCGAAGGGAAGAGCAAGGAGCTAACGAAAGGGGAAGCAAAAGCTGCTAGGGAAAATGGGAGATGCGGAAGTGAGGGGAGAGATCATTTAAGAAAGTGAGGTCAAGCGAGAGACTAAGGGTGAGGGATGAAGTGAACACGAGAAAAGTGCGGGGAAAGTCACAGGGAAGATCACGGGGAGGATCACGGGGGCAATAGGACTAAAAAGATGATAGCGAATCGGATTAAGAGATTTTGCTATGAGATCCAGATTCTGAAGACTGACAAAAAGGATTTGAGTAGCGTTCAGATCTTGACAGTTCGTGAGGATGTTGCAGGAGTCGGGGTCAATTGTTTGGCCACAGTCCATTCTGAGCATTGAAAGGATTTTGGTCAAGGAAGATAATGATGGGTTTCAACAGAGTTGCAGAGAAGATTTCCTATGGGTTTGTTGCAAGCACTATTGGCACAAGTGTCAGCTTCCTTATTGAAAGCTCGAAGAACGTGAAAGAAGTGAAGGTCAGCCATTTGTTGAATGAGAGCTTGAGAGCGATTGATAGTTTGTTGGAGAATTGGAGGCTCTTTGATTGTAGACCATTAGACTGATAATGGTAGCTGAGTCACCAAAGATCATTGTTGAGTTGATTCCTAGCTTTTGAAGTTGTACGAGTCCTTGGTAAAGAGTTAGAGCTTCATCCCTATTTTTGGAGAGGGGACCGAGCCCCCATTCATAAGTGGCTCTGATATCTCCGTTGGTGTTGTATATGACTCCACCTACCCCTACTATTCCAGGGTTGGATTTGGAGGCTCCATCGAATAAGAGATAGCTGGAGTTGATGTTTCTGAGCCAAGCTGAGAACTCCTCTTCCTTCAATCTTACTTTCCAGCTATGAATAAAGGTGTTAAGCTGGCTGCTGATGCTACTCCCACTCTGGTTACTATTGTTTTTGTCCAATATATAGCCTATGAAGTTCCTTTCTTCAACACAAAGGCCAGTGATGTCAATTTGCTTCTGATTTTTAGCTGAGATGGTTTCTAAAGTAAGACTTTTTGCCTTGTTACAAAGTTTCCTTGTGATGGTTTCTTTATCTTTGAAAACTATTTGGTTTCTTGCCAACCAAATGTTCCACAGAAGAGTGTAGGGAAGAGTATCCCAAACCCTTTTGACAATGTTGTTCTTCTTATTTTTCCATGGGTAACTCTTCTTCCAAAGGTGGAGAACTTCTCCAATGGAGTTATGTGGGTTCCATGGGAGATGGTCATTGAAAGATATTTCTTTCCAACAGGAAGTGGCAAAGGGGCAGACGATAAAGAGATGTTGAATAATTTCTTCAGCTATTTGGCAGTTTGGGCAACGGGAAGGCCCAATTATGCCTCTCTTTTGCAAGTTGTCAGAAGTGAAGATTTTCCCTTTTAGAAGTGCCCAAATGAAGAATTTAATTTTTGGGATGGCCTCAGACTTCTAGACAGTTTTCCAATGATTCCAAATAGGCATTGGGTGATCATTGCTACAAATATACTGATGGGCAGCTTGAATTGTGTACTGGGCACCTAAGGGATCCCAACTAAAACTGTCAATATCATTTTTTTTAATAGGAGCAGTGTTGTGGAGGTGAGCTTGGAGAATGGTGAAACTCGCCTTGAGGTCCATGGGTATGACTGGGAAGGTCCATCCCGTCCAAATTTGAGAGTGGGTATCCCATTGGGAAATCTGATCCAAGTAATGAAGCCCTATGTTGTCAAAGAA
>APFE030058295.1:0-13019 GCA_000404065.3 Pinus taeda
TTGAGTTTTGAGTCCTTGACTCTTGACTCTTGACTCTTTCATATCATAACGATATTTTTTGTAAACAATATATCACTGTGACAATGAAAATTTGAAGTTTGAAGTTGGGCCTTGGGAATTATAACTCATTGGTAATGATTGTGAATTATGAATATGATGCTTTGTGAAAGACTAAAGTTGTTTCATTTCATCTCATTATTCATGTTTCATTTTATAAATTTTTAACATTTCATATCATGTTAACAGTTAGAAGTTAGGACTTAGAAATATCTTCGATATTACTTCTTGTAATGGTTAAACTTGGCTTACAAGTACAACTTGTTACTTTGGTGATCAATGATGATAAATGTTATTGAATTGAATGCTATTTTAATTTATTATTTTACTAAGGTTGATGACGATTATAATTTCTAGATGATTGATGTGATATGGTTCAATGATCAATTTATGTTTTTTTATGTTTTTTATGTCTATTTCATCATTCTACATGTTTTTGTTGACATATATGTATCAAAAATTAAAAAATATAAAAAATATATATATTTTTAAAAAATCGCTCCGGGATTCGCTCCCAAACCGGGAGCTTCTGAAAATGGTCGCTCCCGCTCCCGCTTCCGCTCCCGCTCCCAAGTAACATTGATTTCAATATACAATAAGCATGAAATTGATAAGTACAAGTATGTAAAAAAGGCTTGCAAGGAAATAAATTAGCTCACAATTCTAGCTACAATAACCAAATGAGAGATGAATGATGGATGCAAGATCTAACTATGTGATTTGCAAGGATCTTGGTTAATTTTAATTAAGGTGCCTAATCTAAGTAATAAACTAGTCTTAAACAAGGTTGTAGAAAGAAGTGTTGGGGAAGGAGGCTAAGGTTTCATTAACAATACCTACCTAGGATTTCTAACAACCCAAGTGCCTCCGTTCCTACAAGGGACTCGATTACAAGAGAACTGCAAGGTCACCTGTTTTAACCGTTGAGTAAGGGTCTAGCTCTTAAATTGAATATTGAAGAAGGTGATTCTAACTTTCTAGACAACCAAGCTTATGCTTGGAGGTAGGTTTTAAATGCAAATCTAACTCTAAGGTGCAAAATGCTATGTTTCAATGAGATACAATGGTGATAATATGCTTCAAAGCTAAGATACCGGATTCGCTCTACAGGGGGCACGAATCCCGAATCCGTCGAATCCGACACGATTCGGTACGGATTCGTGTCCTTTTTTGCCACGTCGTGTCAGAGCGTGTCCCGAAAATGAGAATCGTGTCTGGGTTTTTTGGAACGAATCCAGTTAAAATCTGAATCGTGGTTGGGTTTTTTGGTTAACGAGTCCGTCTAACACTGCGCGGGTTAGAAGTCGGGGGTTTGCGGGCGAATGCTGGAGTTCGTTTCTCATGCCTTGCGGCCCGCGGGTTCGTTTCCATCCTCAGTGCTCACAAACGAGCCTACAAATAACACTGAACAGTTTAAACTTTAATTGCTTTAAGCCTTTAACAGTCCTGCGCGGATAACTGTATATGAGTTTACATTTACAACAGAGATTTGATCGATCAAAGAGCATTGAGGGTTTGTTTTATTGGCTGCAGCCTGCAAGAAATTTAACAGTTTAGTTCTAATATATAGAGATTTAAACTAATGTAACTAACCCTGAGAGATCACTGTAACCGTGTAACGCAATGAATTGTATTACAAAGGGAAACAACCAATCATGTTCAGTAAATTAAAGCATTTGCTTGCCGCTTTAAATTGGTTGCTGGATACCGAAGTATAGTTTGAACTTTGTAGTTTATTCAATGAATTATTTACAGTCTCATAACAGAACTCATATTTTAATGGATGAACAAGAGACTGACCCTTAGAACCTGTCACTAATGAAGCAGTAATAACTTCATAACAGGAAGCCTTGTTGAACCTTCCATCAATAGTGATATGTTCATGGATATCAATATTTCTGCCTGTAAATAATTGTTAAAAATACTGGCATATTAATTTTGAATAAGAAATTATGGCCTTTCCTGGCATGGGAGTCCAATGGTGTCCATTTAAAAAGCAAGTATTTTGAGTACTGAGGCGTGCAGGATGTTCCAGCAACTGTTTTGTTCATCCATTTGAATTGAAAGGGAAAGACAATAGATGCTCTAAAACTGTAAACAAAGAGTTGCTGCTTGAAATTCTCTCACACGTAGGATTCGAGATTTAAATTTTTAATAGATTTATCATTTATGTGACTAGTACCATTGACATTTATTTGAATTTTGTATGTACTATGCATGCTAATAGCTATAGATTAAGATCTATGTTTGAAATCAACAAATTTGTATCATTAATTAACATTTGTGTAAGAAATATGATAATATCTAATTTTTAATATATATATATATATATATATATATATTTTTTTTAATAAAATAATATATAACGTGTCCTAACGTGTCCTGTTCCGGGGGGTCAGCGTGTCCGAATCCGACACCACGAATCTCGAATCCTACGTGTCCCGAATCCCCGTGTCAGGTGACTTAGCTTCAAAGTAATAAAATGCCAATATATTTGTAATTCAAAATGAGATAGATACTTCAAAGCACAAGATTGTCAACTTATGGCAATGATCAATGAAGCAACTCAATGTAACAATAGCAATGATGATGAAACTTATATGTTAGAGAAATACTTCAAATGCCTTAGAATAATAGTGTTCTTAAGATTATCCTTTACTTATTTAGACTGTGGAAACAATTAAAGAATATATGATGTAAGCACAAATGAGAAATGGCAAATGAGATTGCTAAAATGAAAGAGAAATTACTTTAGAACTAAAACAACAAATGAAACTAAAACAAGAAAAGAGATATTTCGAATGCAATTCAGATCAAATCTGTTTAAATGGTGCAAGATAAAATGCAATGATTAGATCTAGGATGCAACTATCATGCAACTAGTAAATGCAAGAGATTATTGAGAAATCAATGCTAGTAGAATTAGGGTTAGATTTCTCTTTCTTGATAATTACTTATGAATTATGTTGGCTTCTTTTTCTTATTTGTTATATTATCTTTCATGAAGCAATTACCAAGTTATGTGTGCATGAAGATCACAAAAACACAAGACACAAGATGTAGGCACTCTACCAGGGCAAAACCCCTGTCTAGGGGAAAACCCAGTCAAAATCTCTTCCTTCAATAGTTTTTCTTGAGACTCTCCAACCTAGACACAAACCTCCTCCACACCAAGCCAACCTTTCCTTCTTCGATCCAACCTTTGACCTAGTAGCAGCAACACTTCCACCCCAACAACTTCGACTTGGCAGCTTCTGGCATCAACAGGCAGCAACAACACTTCGACCCCAACAAATTTGACTTGGCAGCTTCTGGCATCAACAGGAAGTAGCAACAACTTCGACTTTGATAAGGAGACTTCGATCTCCTAAATTAGCCCACACAAAAGAGAGAGAGAGATCCCAAAACTTCGATTTTGTCCTTCCCTTTCTTCTTGACCAAGCTCGCACTCCTTTTGGCCTCCTTTCTTCACCTTCACACTTTTCCCAACTTCCAGCTTCAGATATCGAACTATGTGTGAGAGAGTGAGATGCTCCAAATGTATTCGAACCGTCTTGTATATATAGCCTTCCAATGAGGTCGGATTGCCTTCATTGAGGCCGCCTTGATCTTCTTGAGGCCGACTTGGTGTGGAGGTTACATAATTCATCTTTCACTCAAAAATAATTCGTTTTACATCGTTCAAAAGCCTAGTAAGGGTCTCTTAAAATATACAATGATTCTAAGGACTCTTTATTAATCTTAGGAGTCCACAATGGGGACTTTGACTAATAAAATGATGACCCAAGCATGAAACCCATGCTTTAATAAGTCATTGTAACAATAATAAAAATTCTTTTGACATACATTTTATGAAGACCGAACTTAGTTACAATTTTCAATACTCTTAACTAGGGAGGTATTCATAAGGAAGATCTCAAATTATATTTACTATGAAGAGTTTAGGCATCGCAATGCCATGGACTAGATTCCTGGCCAGGGCAATCGATCCAAGGTCTCTCAACAGTTTAGGCATTGAAATGCCCCAGACTAGATTCCTGACCAGGGCAATCTATCCGAGTGGGACTAAGATGGACTAAAGCTTTCAGCCTCTCTAGTTACCATCAAGATTACTTGCTAACCATCAACCTAGGGATCTAGGTGCATATCCGAGGTCAGAGCTCCATGACCAACGACACCCTCCCTACTTCAGGAACTAGACATCAACACATAGTGCGGGCCAGATGTCCTCCTAGGCAATGTGTCTCACACACAAGACCTCAATAAATCTCTTCCAAACTTTTATCATCATCAACAAGATCAATAATATTAACTAAACCAAGCATGCTTCTAAGATATTCAAACTTCTTATTAGGAAGAGACTTTGTTAGTCTATTAGTTACTTGATCGTCTGTCGGGATATACTGTAGCTTCATGATCCCATCCTGCACCAAGTTCCTAATATAGTGGAACTTATTGTTGATATGCTTCGTCCTAGCATGAAACACATGATCTCCAAACATCTTGATACAACTTTGATTATCACAATTAATCATAGTAGGATCCAGAGGCTTCTCGAACAAATATGTCAGAAGCTTCCTCAACCATACAACCTCCTTTCCTACTTCACATGCAACCATGTACTTGGCTTCAACACTACTCAAAGCAACGAGATCTTGCTTTCTACTTACCATGAGATCATGGTAGATCCTAAACTAAAGCATCCACCGATAGTGCTTCTTCCATCGATCTCACTGCCACCCCAATCAGAATCTATGAAGCCAATCAACTTGACTTCCTTGCTATTGTACTTTAGGTAGTGATGTATCATGCTACGAAGATATCTCAATATATGCTTGGCAACTATCCAGTGATCATGACGAGGCTCCAACTGAAACTGACTGAGGATGTTCACAACAAAGTATATCCGGCCTACTATTTACCAGATACATCAGAGAACCCACCAACTGACGATAGGAGGTAGGATCCACGAGACTTGAGTCAGAGCTCCTCAACTTCTTGAGATTGGTGATCATAGGAGTAGTCATGGGCTTGGAATCCATCATCTCAAATTTCTGCAATAACTTGATGATATACTTTCCTTGCCCCAAATATATCTCCCTTGGATTTTGCCATACTTCCAGAACTAGCTAATAGTGCACTAGTCTTAGATCCTTCATCTCAAATTCAACTGCCAACATCTTCTTGCATTCTTGTATTCGTCTCTACACACCTGCAATGAATAGATCATCCACATACAATAGAATAATGTGTGGCTCATTATTCACAACCTTGATGTAGAGATATGGATCAGTGAAACTCTTCATGAACCTAATTCTTAGAAGGTATGCATCCGTTCTTGCATGCCATGCCCTACGAGCTTGCTGCAAACCATATAGGGCCTTCTTGAGTCTACAAACATGAGTATCTTTGCCATTTACCTCAAAGCCTTCGGGTTGCTCAATGTATACTTCCTCATCGATGGTCCCATTCAGAAATGCTGGCTTCATGCCCATTTGGTGGATATTTAATCCTATTGTAGCAGCGAATGAAACCAAAGATCTAATGGTAGTATACCTTGTAGTGGGTGCAAAGGTTTCTTCATAATCTATGCCTTCCTTTTGAGAGAAACCCCTTGCAACAAATCTGGCCTTATATTTATCTATACTTCCATCAACAACGTGTTTGATCTTGTAGATCCATTTTGAGGCGACAATCGATTTGTTACTAGGTCTAGGAACGATTTCCCAAACCCCATTCTTCATGATGGATTGATATTCTTCCTGCATAGATTTCTTCCATACTTCTTGATGAGCAACTTCTTCAAATGTAGATGTTTCTGCTTCAATTAGTCTTGTCATATATGCAGCATATCCAAAATATCTCTCTGGCCTTTTGCTTTCTCTAAAGGTTCCTTTCGCAGCTCCATGCCCTTCAGTGCCTTCAAGAGTAGCTTTAAACCAATTTGGCCTCTTCCTTGCGTTTGGTATGACCACAGGTTGAATAGGTTCACTTGGTCCTTCTTCTTCTTCTTCAATGGTAGAAGGGTTGCTTGGTTGTACTTCTTCTTCTTCAAATATAGGTAGATCTTCGTCATAGAATCAATAAGAATATCTGTTGATCTTTTGTAGGCTTGATTTCATCAAATATAATGTCCCTGCTTACTTCAATGTGTCTCCCTTCCTTGATGTAGATTGTATATGCCTTTGAGGAGAGATTATAGCCAACGAAGATCCCTTTGATGCTTGTAGAATCTAGCTTCTTTCGTTTGTCCTTTGGAATGTGGATGTAGGTATGACTCCCAAAGGTTCGGAGATGGTCCACACTTGGCTTCTTCCATGTGAATGCTTCCTCGGGTATTATATTTTCAGGAATTCTATGAGGACTTCTATTTTGAATATATACGGTTGTCATTGCTGCTTATCCCCATAAAAATTTTGGTAAGTCTTGATCAAAGAGCATTGTTCGGGATAGTAGGGAACAACAAAGTCCTTATTAATTCTTGCTTCTTTACAATATGCAATCAATTCTTTGGAAGTGTATTCCCCACCATTGTCAGATCTCAAAGTCTTTATTTTTCTTTCGGTTAGTGTTTCCACTTCACATCTAAACTCCTTGAATTTCTCAAATAAGTCATCCTTTTTCTTGAGAAGGTAGAGCCATGTCTTTCTAGAGTGATCATCAATAAATTTTACATAGTAAAGATGACCTCCAAGTGATTTGTTAGACATGGGCCGACACACTTCAAAATGTATGAGGTCTAATATTTCTTTAGACCTTGTTTCACTATTTGAAAATGGTTTTCTTGTATTTTTTTTCCTAAGAGCATCCCTTGTAAACTACTTCACGATCTTCTTTGATATTGGGGATGCCATGAACTTGATGTTTAAGAGTGGGAATGACCCTGTAGTGAAGATGACCATATCTTCTATGCCATAGCTCCATGGGATTGATTTATGTATGAACTAGGGCTTGAGGAGGTGGTGTAATGACTCTATACAAGCTTCCTTCACAAACTCCAATAACCCTAGCTTTATCAATACTTGAATCTTTTCCCCAGACCAAGACCTTTCTATCAACAAAAGAAACTTTATCCCCTTTATCTTCTAAGCAAGAAATTGAAAGCAAATTCTTTCTCCGACCTGGAACATATAATATGTTGTTGAGATGTAGTTTTGCTCCATTCTCTAGCTTCAAAGATGTTGATCCCACGCCTCTAAAAACATAGATTTTGTTGTCTCTCAATTCCACTGCATGAGAAGATGGTTCCTTTGATAGAATTTATAGTTATTTACTTTCCCCTGTCATATGCCTTGATGCTCCACTATCAATTGTCCATGCATTATCATCATTAAGTGATCTTGTAAGTGCAGCTAAGAACCCTTGACTTTTGACCTTGTTGAATAACTAGTAGACAATCTTCTTGATCCATCTTCCTGTAGAATTGAATCCCATTCTTATCATATAGGGAGTAATCATTTCCTTCAAGCCAACGAAGTGATCTTCAATCTCATTCGACCTTAGCTCTGGTACCATGTTGAGAAATCAATGTTAGTAGAAGTAGGGTTTGATTTCTCTTTCTTGATAATTACTTGTGAATTATGTTGGCTTCTTTTTCTTATTTGTTATATTATCTTTCATGAAGCAATTACCAAATTATGTGTGCATGAAGATCACAAAAACACAAGACACAAGATGTAGGCACTCTGCCAGGGCAAAACCCCTATCTAGGGGAAAAACTAGTCAAAATCTCTTCCTTCAATAGTTTTTCTTGAGATTCTTCAACCTAGACACAAACCTCCTCCATACCAAGCTAACCTTTCCTTCTTCGATCCAACCTTCGACTTAGTAGCAACAACACTTCAACCCCAACAACTTCGACTTGGCAGCTTCCGGCATCAACAGACAAAAACAACAACAACAACTTTGACTTTGACAAGGATACTTAGATCTCCTAAATTAGCCCACATGAGAGAGAGAGAGATCCCAAAACTTTGATTTTGTCCTTCCCTTCCTTCTTGACCAAACTCACACTCCTTTTAGCCTCCTTTCTTCACCTTCACAGTTTTCGTAGCTTCAGATATCGAACTATGTGTGAGAGAGTTGGATGCTCCAAATGAATTCAAACTGCCTTGTATATATAGCTTTCCAATGAGGTCGAATTTCCTTCCTTAACGCCGACTTGTTCTTCTTGAGGTCGACTTGGTGTGGAGGTTACATAATTCATCTTTGGCTAAAAAGTAATTCTTTTTACATCCTTTGAAAGCCCAAGAAGGGTCTCATAAATATACAATGACCCTAATGACTCTTTATTAATCCTAGAGTCCACAATGGGGACTCTGACTAATAAAATGATGACCCAATCATAAAACCCATGCTTTAATAAGTCATTGTAACAATAATAAAAATTCTTTTAACAAATACATTTTATGAAAACGGAACCTAGTTACATTTTTCAACAAAGATGAGTTAGTAACTAGATCTAAGTTAGTGAGTTAGCAAGTTAATCAATTCTCCCTTTTAAATAAGGAGAAAGGATGCCTTGGAATGAGATTCCAAGCTCCCTCAAGACAAGAAGACCTTTATTAATAGAAGTTATAAGAGAGAAACCTTTGACAAAAGGAAGGTTATGTTCCTCAAGGAGATATACAATGATGAAAGGGGCTTACAACACAAACTTTGTCCTTGAGGTGAAGGCTGATCCACTTATGATTTTGATTGGAAATCTTACAAACAATTAGCTCAAGAGATATACATCAAAACCCTTGCTTTTCCTCTTTAGATCTGTAAAGAGAAACAATGAAACACAAGAAAAAATATCTACAATATAGATAAAAATATGTACAAGTGTTAGGGAAAAATATACACAAGATCTATATACAAGATTTATAACTGCAGAGGTTAGAAAATTATTCCCAAATAATTCACAAGTAATTTACGAGTCTGATCTATGGATATGAGAACACCTTCACCCATAGATAAGAAAATATAGCTCTAGAAATAACAGATAGATCAATGAAAGTTCTTTAAAATAAGTGAAAGATTTGATTTGTAAATAGATGATATTGGCAGAATAAAAGGTAGGAAACTCCCTTCAAAGATATTCTTGTGACGAGCCTTTGAGAATGCCGCTATGAGTTCTTAGTTGTTATGTGCCAAAGAGATGGAGATCCTAACAATGATTACTCCAAATGCTTGACTCGAGGAGATGAAGATTCAAACAAGAATTACTCCAAATGCTCTATATATGATCACATAAGATTTTCTACACAATCTCAAAAGAAACTGTTAGTTTCAATAGGGTTTGGATAGCACAACAAAAAGGAAGTCTAGCATCCAAGCAATGATCCACTAGATCTGCCTAATCAAATGTGTTTCCCCAATCCAAATATAGGTGGCAAACAAGCGACGAGTAAATCCAATAGACTAATGAAACAACAAATTTAAACTTAGTAGGAATTCAGACACAAATCATTAAAATAATTTTACCGTTACAAGCTGAAGACTTACCGCATAAATTTGCCCAAAGACTATGATATTATTGATCAGAAAGAGTATTATAGTACTGAGCTTCCAGAGGCATTAACACTATCCAAAGATGTTTTCAATGAGGAGCCTTAGACTCAATTTATAGAAAAATCAGAGATCTAGATCTCCTCCTCCAAGTGGAAAACCGCTTTGTCCAAGGAAATGCACAAATTTGACTTGATCTCAGAGAATACGAACTAGTTGAGGCTTGATCCATGCTGAAATTTAATCCTGTCGCTTGATCTAGACGAAGAAATTCAAATTTGTTGAAGAAGGCTTTGATCTTGGTCCCAAAAATAATTTTTTCAAAATTTTCTCCTTGACAAATCCCTCTTCAATTGACCACCATGCTCCAAAAATTTGGTTTTTCTTAAAAACTCATTTTTTTCCTTTGATGGAGGGCCTCAAAAATATTTTCCAATTTCTTTACTTCAATTTCCCTCATTCAATTTAACAACCTAGACAAAAGTAACAATTTCCGTTGAGAAATTATTTTTTCTGGTCCAAGGAATTTTTTGTGGGATTTTTCTGCCTTGGCAATGAACTGTTCAAATTTAATCTTCCTCGGGAAAGTCAATCTTCGCCAAAAATTCATTTTTCCACTTGGATGGAATATTATTTTTTCATTTTAATTTTTTTGACCATTTTTCGGTAAATTATTTAGCCATTTTTTCTAGAAAAAGAAAATAAAAGTAATTTGAGGGGATAAACATAATTTCAGCCCTCAAAAAGTGTTTAAATAGAGAGTTGAGGTGTAGAGGTTCTAATTATGAGTACTCATACCCCCATCAACTTCTATAGACATTACTTTTTACATCAAAATAATTATTAAAATCTCGACCAATGGGGAATTTTAATAATTAAAATTAGACACTTAGACTTTACCATATTCCGCAAGACTCAAGGCATGATCTATTATGATAATTTATATTGAATCTATACACTAGGACTCACCTAAGACATTACCATCGAGCCCCACTCTAGCTTTGGGGTATATTTGGGAGAAAAACTCTGCCAATTATAAGGGTTTTTAAAACACAAATATTTGGGAGAGAGTAAAAGACTCCCTAGAGTGAAACTCTTTGTTGAAAATCTTAAGCTTACCTAGGTGTTTTACATGGCTTTATAAACATACTTGAATCATTTTTACAATGGCCACACAGGGTTGCAAAATTTGGATTACAATTTTGACAAAAGTGCTAAAGAATAATGATGATCTCTGGATGCTTGACTGCTCGAAAATGATGGAATGCAAAAAAAAAAAATGTGCATTGCTATAGGGTAGTTGACACAGAGTGGTCAACATTTGGCTCTGTTGAAAATTTGACAGCGTAGGGATGAATATCTAAAAATAGAAAGTTTGACAATAGAATTTCTAAAATTAGAAAGTCTAAAAGTAGAAAGTCCAAAAATAACAAGTCTCAAGTATGAATTTCCAAAAATAGTAAATCATCTTGCATCAATTTGTAATCAAGTATTGTTGATGGAAAATCTGTTATGATCATCAATCAATCCTAATAGTTTAATTTCGACTTAATCATCAATATTATCATTAATATCATTATTATTATTCTTATGATATTATTATATTATTATTAAAAATAAATTCAAGTCACTCAATCATGGTAAATTCAAGTCACTCAATCATGGCTCTCAATAGTGTTCTCCTATAATCTCATTATTGGCATGGCATATTCCTCTTACACTCTCATTAATGCTCTTACACTCTCTTACACAATAAAAGCTCGTCATAAAAGATTCCTTTTACACTCTCATTAAAGCATGCCATGAAAGATTCCTCTTACGCACTCTTTAATGTTGAAATATGTAACTAGGTTCGGTCTTCATAATTGTAGGAATTTACAGGGTAAGTTCCTCAGACAGAACACCAGAAGGACACCGCTCACAAACAGATCACAGATCAATACACCAGTATTTTGACGTGGTTAAAACCCTCAGAGAGGGAAACAGTCCACGGCCTGCGCCAACGTGGCTACTACAGGCAATTTATTAATAAAAGAATGAAAATTTACATAAGCTTCTCTCATGCACGGTTAACCTACAAATGACCCTCCATGCGCTTTAAATAGAATTCATGGACCAATCGGGTGTCAAGCCACGGATCAAGTGCCGGTAATACCGAGGAGAGAATGAACCGTCGGATCACTACATATCGTGACCGTCGGATTGTAAGTTACAAAATGTACAACGGTAAAGAAACACACTTTACCTAACTCTAACCTAACTCTATACTAGACCAAGTTGAACTAAACTATTCCTATGTGTCGGAATATCCTAACATCCCCCCTTAAGAACAACTTGGGATAGGATTGAAGGATTTACAAATATGACACAATAGGAGAAGGAAGGAGGCACTAGAGCTATCCCCCCTTAGTGACAACTTCCTGAACTCCAAGCATATATCGAAGTTTAGTGAACTTCGCCTCTGTGAGAGCCTTTGTGAAGATGTCTGCAACCTGATCATCTGTTGAACAATATTGCACTTCAAGAACATGGTCATGAATGAGCTTTCTGATGAAGTGCATGTGAAGTTCAATGTGTTTGCTGCGCTGATGCTGAACTGGATCTTTGCAAAGCTGAATGGCACTTTGATTATCACACCAAAGTGTAGTCGGATGATGCTGCTCAAAGCCCAATTCTGATAGGATCTGACGAAGCCACAAGGCTTCCTTACTAGCTTCCAAGACACCACGATACTCTGCTTCTGCTGACGAAAGAGAAATGGCAGCCTGTTTCTTACAAGCCCATGTAATAGGTCCTGAACCAAGAGTGAAGACATAACCGGCAGTAGACTTCCGATCATCAGGGTCACCAGCCCAATCAGAATCAGTGAAACCAACTAATAGAGGAGCTGCTTTGGCACTGTAATGAATCCCAAACTATATTGTACCTCGAACATAACGAAGTATTCTTTTAGCTGCTTTCCAATGACTTTCACGGGGGTTTTGCATAAAACGAGCAACAAGGCCAACAACAAAGGAAAGGTCAGGACGAGTATGGGTTAAATACAAGAGTTTTCCTACAAGTTGACGTTATAAGGTAGCATCAACTTCAGGAGAAGTACAAGAGACTGAAAGTTTGACTCCAGACTGAAAGGGAGAAGGAGCTGGCTTACAATCTCCCATGTGAAAATGACGAAGAATATCACAAGCATACTTGGACTGGGAAAGGGAAATACCCTCCTTGGATTGCAAGACTTGAAGACCGAGAAAATAGTGTAAGTGTCCTAAGTCTGTCATTTCAAATTTCTTTTTAAGGCTGGACTTCACATGGTTTATAAGGTTGGGATCACTATCAGTAAGAATAAGATCATCAACATAAAGAACAAGGATGATAAGAGAGTTGCCCACTTTCTTGGTGTAGACAGTATTGTCAGAATAACACCTAGAAAGGCCAGATTCTAAAAGAAAGCTATCCATTTTTGCATACCAAGC
>APFE030058298.1:4875-29427 GCA_000404065.3 Pinus taeda
AGGCAAAAGGACAAGCTTATATAGAGAGAGGAGAAGGAGATAAGATCATCCACAAGATTCATGGGATTGTCCTTATCATTAGGAAGCTTCCATGAGAGGTGGAGAACTACTTCCCTCCTTTGGAGATTCGAAGCCCAACTGAACTAACTCAAACTGGAATCAGTTCATGAATAGGTTAAGAATAACCTTCACAAGTTGGTTTGTTAAAGACTTTACCCAACTGGGTTGGCGCGAGTGTGACTCTGAGACAGAGCGCCAGCTGGCGCGCCCTCTTTGGAGGATTTCCCCCATTGGCGTGAGTGATACACTGTGGAATAGCGCCAATGAAAAAAGGGCTATTTTTATGGGTATTTTGCAGAAGGTGTCTTCAGGGCATATGAAGTACATACTCAAGGGGATATAATGCAAGTCTTTTCAAGTTATGTCACTTCTCACAGGTCCTGGAATAAGTCCTCCAATGTGCGGGAGAAGGGGTAACAGGGTCGGTGACAAATTACTGTGTAACAGATGCCCCCTAAAGCATGAGGCCCGAGAGAGAGAGGGGTGAAATGATTTACAAGAACATGGTCAACTGAAAATACTGCCATCGGAGAACCTGCATGAAGAAGTACAACTGATATCTCAAGTATATGAGGTATGTGGTATGGGCGCAGCCATCCATAGCAGAGTACATAAAAATCTGGATCCAAGGTATGGGCGCAGCCATCCAGCGAGGATCGATGAATAGACTTAGGCATGGTCGCAGCCGTCCAGTGAATGAGTCATGTAATGATCATAATAATGCACAAAATCGCAACCTGGATCTCAACAGACAAAATCCAGGGTCTTGCGCTCCATCTCGACCCGAAAAAAGTACAAGTTCAAGCATGCGAATATGGGAGTCGAAGTCGAACATGCAAGAACATCGTCTGATTACCAGTCAATAATGAAAACTGTTAACAGACGCGAGAGGTACCACCAATAATAAAAATGGTCTTCAAGGTACTATAGGTACAATCCACGGCGTGCGAATCAGTGAGCCGATGTCGAACACCCGTAGAATCATCCGATCGGAGGCCAATGATGAAAATCTCGCGTCGAACACAAAGAACCTTCCATTGAGGCATGCAGGCTCCAAGGTACCTGAAGGGAGTCTCTAAGTCAATCTTCTTGGATAATGAGTTGAAGTCGACAGGAAGTGACCTTGATCGAAGGTGGGCCATAATGTTTCCGACATCATCGACACGATACAGAGAAGGATAAAATGTTTTGTGTGAGGTACCAGAGGGAGGTTAAGTATTCTGCAGAGGTCAACTTCTCTTGAACATATCGACGGCACGACAGTGGAATTGGCAGTATTTGACATCAAATGATCTGGGGTCATGGTGACAAGACGATGAGCAGATGAATGGTCAAACAGGATAACCCAAACCCACGGAGGAAAGTGTAAAACAATATGAGATGTCCCCACCTAGACACGAATGCAGACAAGTGCCATGTTCAAGAGCGACATACTGCTGACACAACGATAATTGTGGTTCCTTTATTCCCCCACCATTTCTGGTGAGTACCCTAGTTATTTTTGGATGAAAAGCTTGACGGGGATAGCATATGCTTGGGAGGCGTCATTTCGACGGAATCCGATGTCATTTAGTTTTAACAAGTCTGACAAAGGAAGAACTCGAAATCTTTTCATGTTTAGAGAGTTTGAAAAGACAGCGGAAAAGTAAACTCCAGGGGTGTCATTTTTCGTAAAGTTGTGTCTCTCGAGCCCGAAAAAGTATAAAACAATGCTCTAAAGAACCACCCAATCATTACGACCGAGGATTACTTTTCATAAGTAGTGATTCCGATCTGAAAAAGTAAAAAAGCGATCAAAACCACGTCGCTTCGTGACCGTTAACGAACCAGAAGCGACAAGGGTCCGACAATCATTTCGTTTTTAAACGGTCGGAAAAGAGCTTAAAGGTGACCGCCTCTTATTTACATTTAACGAGTCAAGAGGAATAACTCGGCAATCTTTTCATCTTTAAACGGTCAGAAAAGAGCTGAAAGAAGACCTCCATTTTTATTCTCTTTAACGAGCCAAAAAGGGAAAAAATACTCGGCAATCTTTTCATATTTTACGAGTCAGAAAAGAGCTTAAAGGTGACTCGTCCTAAAGGAATGAGTGGTATAAAGGGTAGAAACTGGTTCCGGTAATGGTGGAACTGCTCAAAACATGTAATGGTCAATAGGCTGGCTAACAAAACCACTCATCGCTGCGGTTCCTCAGGAAAAGAAAAAACAACCAAGTGAAAGCATATGATCGACCAAAGAGATGGTGGAAATGGGATGACAACAACCAAGGCTCATCTAACAGAATTTAGTGGATAAAGACAGCAATCACGAGATGTAAATCGGGTATGCGTTCATTTTTACACAAGCTTGAACCATGGAGAACTTTGCTTGGATTCGGTTTCATGTTTACACAAGCTTGAAATGAAAAACTATGCTTGTTATAAGTTCGCATGCCCCCAGCATAATGACGCAAAACGAGGTACATGCCCCCCAATATTCATTGCATTCAACAAAGTGGATGGAATGAAGGTTCACTTTCGAGATCTTGGAAAGACTCGACTTGTATTTTACGAGAGCTTAATCAAAATACTCTATTTGGAAAGGGAGTTGTTTCATTTTTAGTGAGGTAGACACAGTAAAAGAACTATCCTCATAACCCTTTTTTCATTTTTTAACGAGCTTGACACAAGATCAGTAACTATGCTCGACCAGACCCAATTTCATTTTTTAAGGAGCTTGACATAGGAAAGCGAACTATGCTCCGACCAAACCCAGTTTCATTTTTTAAGGAGCTTGACATAGGAAAACGAACTATGCTCCGACCAAACCCAGTTTCAGTTTTTAAGGAGCTTGACATAGGAAAGCGAACTATGCTCTGATTTGTCCTAGTTTCATTTTTTAAGGAGCTTGACATAGGAAAGCGAACTATGCTCCGATCATTCCTAGTTTCATTTTTTAAGGAGCTTGACATAGGAAAGCGAACTATGCTCCGATTTGTCCTAGTTTCATTTTTAAGGAGCTTGACATAGGAAAGCGAACTATGCTCCGACCATTCCTAGTTTCATTTTTTAAGGAGCTTGACATAGGAAAGCGAACTATGCTCCGATTAGACCTAGTTTCATTTTTTAAGGAGCTTGACATAAGAAAGTGAACTATGCTCCAAACGGACCTAGTTTCATTTTCTAAGGAGCTTGACATAGGAAAGTGAACTATGCTCCGAACAAACTTCATCAGAATGAACAGGAAGTCGTTGCTTCCAAGAGTGTCACTCCCGGTGGAAGGACAACAACTTGGAAATCGGGAACCAATGCCCCCAGGACACTATGCACGACAACGACATCATTAGATACAGGCACGGGATAAGTAGCCACATAGTTGACCTGCGGTGGGGCAGATACAACCGGTGGATAAAACCCAGGAGGGGATGACACCTGCATAGGAGGCACTGGGGGACTAAAGAACGATAATTGATCTATAGTCACGATTCTTCCATCGTGTGGAAAGCAAACCACACGGAAAAGTGAAGAGACAAGGGCCCCCATGGCATAAACATAGTCACGACCAAGGAGAAGACTGAAATCTAAAGCACCTTGGGTAACCAGTACAACACAACTCCTCTCTGAATTTGATAAACTCACGATCATTGATCATACAATCGATCAATGATAAACATCTTCACTTCTTCCATTATGAAAAAGGGTCCTTGCTTCAATGTTATCAAGACCTTTGGCTCTCTCCAACTTCCACACACACTTCCTCTGTGATACTATGATCATGCAAACAATATATAGGAATATGTGAATCCATCCTGAGATTCACCTGCAATATTCTTGATTTGGGAAATAATTGCAAGAACTTAACAATCACATGCATACACACATGGTCAAACTGAGTTCTTCTATTAGTTTAGCTAATATGCACATGATTACAAAAAGGCCCCCTTTGGCTTGGAAGATGTCATTCAACCCTCTCTCAACCTTTTGGCCCTATTTGGCCCTTAAAACCTCTTGGATATCTCCTATTCACTAGCCACTAATTTCATGAAATTGATTCCATTTATACAAAAAGATTCAAAACTAAATTCTGGTTTAGATCCACTAGTTTCTCACATGAACTAGATCCTCTAGATTTATATTTTCCTCAAAAGATGTAAATAATCCCAAATCTCTCTAATTCTCTCAATATTCCTGAGATTTTTCCTAAATAATAGATCTAATTACAATTTTATTTCTAAATACATACTTATTCTAGAACTCTCTAAAACCATACAATAATTAAATAATTACATTCAATGAGGGAACCAACTCCCTTGGTAAGTGACAAACCCTAGGTCTAGTGAAAATACATTTTTTGACTTGGAAGTGGGATGCTCCTGCATCAGACTCCCAAGGTGAAAAAAGAATCATGGTCTCCTGACCATGTGTTGATGAAGTGAATCTTCTTGGATCCGAAATTTTGTTTTGCAGTTGGTCCTTCTCTTTATCATGTTATTGCTATGTTGTTGTCTTCTTCATCCTTCCAGGCTTCCAAACTTTATGTTGTAATTTTCCTCCTTTCTTGTTGATGTAACTTCGCTCCACCACTTGCAATAGTTGTCCTTTATTTTCCTATGCTCTAAATACTTCTTTTTTTGGGGCTTCTTCAACATTATCTTCCTCATTTCCTCTATTTCCTCATCCAACTTGTTCCTTGACTGACACCACTCACTGGTTCTTTGTTGAAATATGTTGTTGTTCTCCATTATCACACTAGGATACCAATTGTTTAGAGTTTCTCACACCATTCCTTGCATTTTATTTTGGAACTCGCTATCACTATTTTCCATTTGTTGTTGGATCATTTAATACTTTCCATTCATAAGCTTAAAAACTTACTTTTGACCGATTCATTATAACAAATTATCATCCAAGAAATCATTTCAAGTTTCTCTTTGAAGGTATTGATGAAAAGTCTCCTATGGTGGAACACTCTTATAAAACCCTAATGAGCTCTCATGAGAAACCTAGCACGATCAAGTTAAGGAATCTTTCAGTCATTATCCGAGATGTTTTTCTTAAAACGAGTCTTTAGGGTAGAAGGACCAATTGGTAAATATTAGTAATTAAAAACTTTTCACACCATCTCATGCTCTTAAGGAGCATATTTTCCACCCCACCTATTAACTAACCTACTTAAGGTTAATTATAATCAAAGTTAATTTTTAAATGATTAATTGAGGGATGGGAGGTCTCATTATGAGTCGTCCTACCATGATCATGGGTCCTAATGAGAATGACATTACCGCTACTGGTCACCAAGCCAAGGTAATGGATTTCAGTTGAAAAAATGGAAGACAAGAGGTCTCATAATGAGCCGACTTGTTCATTCTTGTTAGTTCTTTGTGAATACATTGTTGTTGTCTGGTTACCAAGCCAAGACAATGGCCTTCAATTAACTTCTAAAAAATGTAAATTCTTTCAATGACTCTGAATTTATATCTAATAGATGGGACATAAGCATTTCGTGGGGTTAAAAGGCATCCATGTCGAGGCTATAGACGCATGCTGGTAGCAGGGCCATGCCTATGGTATTAAAGTTAATTTTACACTATGATTAACTTGGTTGTTTTTGTCTTTCCCTAAAGTCATTATCATATCTCTTCGAGAATGGTTTTAAGATCCTTTCAATAATGTGCTTTGGAGTTCTATATTTAAGAAATAATTTGGCTTTTACGGATGTGGGACCCTTATTGTAGGTGATTCACTTTGCTTGAATAAGAGGAGCTTCAAATATATGCTTGGGTAATGGTAAGATGGTCATCCTGGGAAGGTATCATTTTGTCATACTTCTTTTTCCTTATTTACATACATTTTAATTCCTCTGCTTTCAAATAATGTCACTTCTATTTATAATAATGAGGCTATTGGAAGTGAAGTCTTACTGATTTCGATTACTCTTGAAATTATTTATGGTTAGCTATTTCATTATGATATTATCCTTGCAGTTTAGCGTTTTTTTAAGCATCCCTCGTATCAGACTTTCTTTGGATCAGCCTTAATGAGTAAATAATCAGTACAAAAATGAGCCAACATGCATTATCTTTTAGAACAATCAAATCTAGCATGGAACATTTGTTTACATATGGTTGCAAGAACATTAATTGTTCAACTTTTGTTTTTTGCAAGGGAACATCAATAGCAGTTGATTCGCTTGCATGAGGACATGCAAGATGATCGGCATGGGGGGATGTTAGGCCCTGGAATTGTCATGTTTAATTCACATTCTCACCCTATGATTACTCATGGTTTTCATTGTTATTACTATCATTTTGCATAATTGTTGGGCTAATAGCTTAAACTTGGAGCATGATCATATAAGTGTTCATTATTTCACCTATTTCTCTTATTTCAATAATATTTGCATCAAAATTATTATTGATGATGGTGTTTGTGTTGTTTCAGGAATGTGAATGAAATAAAGATAAAAGATACACATGCATCAACAATTAATTTCACTTAGTTCTGTTCCGATACCAACACTCCTACACTAGCATTCCCACGCTAGAGAGCAACCAATTTGGGGCTTCGACATTTCAGCATGCTTCTGAGGAAAACCGAGGAAGTTTATTGTCCAAAATTATGTTCTAACACCTTCCCATGAGTTGCATTGTAGCCAGGTCTCACATGTGGGTCTCTAGAAGAAATCAACAAGTTTGCTCAAAATCCACATAATTTTCAAAGTGCTAATTTTGACCTCACTTTCATGCCGCTGGAGGCAAACATAAAAAATATGAGAAAATGGGTTTTCCCCAATATAAAAAATTATCTAGAACCAAAATTGTTCCTCAAGATTAGTTTTTTATTCAAAACTTACACATGGGTCTTTAAGGAAGTTTCATAACAAACCATTATTTTTCCATAATTCTAGAATCTTGTAAAAAGAGTCAAACAACCAAATTTGGGCACGATTTCTGAGGAGATGGAGTTGAATGAGACAAACATAAGAGAGGTTTTTGTTTAAAATATGACAAATTAGGTTCCCTCCAAACATTTTGCTAAAATTAGCAATGGTTAGGAAGATATGCCAATATCTTTGAGGCCAATTTGTTAAAAATATGCAATTTTCCATAATTAAGGAAAATGGATGTTAGAGTCAAAGTTCACCTTTTAAATTATATAATGGCTTATCCATGGTCTGTGTGAATAGAGGAGATGTTAGTATAGCTTTATATTGCTAGTTTGGAGTTGGATCATATGGCTTGGGATGTAAAAAACTGATTCAATTTTAATAAAAGACTTCTAATGCTAGGTTTCTTTTTCCAAATCTATTGTTTTTAATGATCATTTTCATTCTTTAACTTGATTTAATTTTAAGAGAGTGAGAGATGTATGGTTTGGGCCCCACCAAAAAAGCTCAACAAACCTCATTTTAGATTAGTTTTCAATCATTAGAAATTAGCAAAAGTTGTGTTGAATGATGATTTTTCATGTATGAATAGTTTCGTTGATATACTTGCACGACTCAAAATATTAAAAGATTGTTTCCTTTTATATTGGAGTAATGATCTCATCATGCATTGTTAAGGACTGTGTTAATGAAACCAATTCTATTTAAATTGTATAATTTTGCATTTCGTACTTATACAAAGTTATTATGTACTTAGACAAGTTTTGTAATATCATGTTTTATATGAATCCCCAACGATAATATGACGAGATATTAATGGTTGTAGCTTAGAGTTGAATTATGGTTGGATTGTGAGTTGTAGGTTAATGCTTTTCATGGAATAGGCTTTCTAAGTTTATTTGATGTAGTTTTAAATTAGAATAAACTTTGATTTTAAATGTGTGAGAACATTAATTTGAAGTTTTTAGTTTCCTTCGAGTGTCTGAGAGTTGAATGTTAGCAAAGATAAAAGACTAGTTTGAATTCTTGTTGGCTTGCATCCCCGAACTTAGGCTTAGTGATTAGATTTGGTTTTGTTGGATTGCTTATTTTCCTTAAGTTTAGAATTGCCCGAATTAGAATTAGTTTTGTTTAAGATTGAAATTAGAATAATCTTAATATTGAATGATAATTAGTTTTGTTTGACTTCAGATTTCTAAGGTTTATTGTTTGAATTATAGTTAAGTTTTACTTGAATTGAGATAATTAAGTTTGATTGATTTACTTTACGTAAATTGAGATTAAAATTGATTATTTGCACTCTGTACTTAATTCAGAAATAGCAATTTGATGTTAATTTAGGTTATATGCTCTCATCTTGTGTTACTTATGCTTGTGCCTCTAAGTCTTATGACCCTGGATCGATAATTTAATGTTGGAATTAAAACACATAATTTCCCCAACAGTGCCCCTGAGGTATCTCAACACATTCTTTGTCGCCTTCCAATACAGCTTGGTAGGCCTAACCATCGCTTGACTAAGCTGGTTAACTACATATCACATATTCGGTCGTGTGTTCACCAAATACATGAGTGAACCCACAAGCTGCTTGTAAACAATAGCTTCCACTACTTCCCCTGAAGTAGCATGCTCCTTCCTCTAGTTACCTGCTAGAGGAGTCTCCATGGGTTTGCTGCTCTCAATGCGAAATCTCGCGAGTATCTTGTTGGCATACTTTCCCTGAGACACAAACAACCCCCCATCTCCTTGTTATACCTCCATGCTAAGAAAGTAATGCATGAGGCCCATGTCCTTCATCTCAAACTCTCTTGCAAGGTCCTCCTTGCAAGACTTGATCAACTGATCATCACTTGTTAGTATGAGATCATCAACATAAATTACAATGATCAACAGTTTACGTTCAACCACTATGTGGTACAGGTTCTCATTTGCTTCACTCATTATGAAGCCCAACCCGGTGAAGTAGCTATCTATCCTAGTGGACCAAGCACGGGGTGCTTGCTTCAACCCATACAATGTTCTCTTAAGCTGACACATATGTGACTCACGGTCAAAGATTTCAAAACCTTCAGGCTGCTCTATGTACACCTCTTCCTCAATCATGCCATTAAGGAAGGTTGTCTTTACATCCATCTGATGTATCTTCCAACCCATCTATGCTGATAGTGCCAATGTAAATCTGAATGATGAGTACCTTGCAATAGGAGTAGAGGTCTCATCATAGTCAATCCCCTCTACCTGTGAAAATCAATGTGCCACAAATATAGCCATATGCTTCTCCACACTGCCATCTACAACTTTCTTTACCTTGTAAATCCAACAGGATCTCACCACTAACTTGTCCTCTGGTCTTGGGACCACTTCCCAAACATTGTTACAAACTATGGATTCATACTCCTCCACCATGGCATCAACCCAAACCGGCTACTACACTGCTTCATTAAATGAAGATGGCTCTGTCACAACACATTTTCCCATAATATCCATATATCCGTTGTACCTCTCAGGTGACCTCCTCTTCCTGTGCTGAGAAGTGGGTGCTCCCACATTTTCCCATGCATCATCCAATAATTTGTTAGCCTCTCTAGTGTGCTTTCTTCCCTCTCTTGAAGATTTTGCCTGAGAGGTTGTCTCCACTCTCGGATCCTATGTATGTGATTGTGCCACATCAATCTGAGGCTCCTCAACCTTAGGAGCTAAAATATCCTCATATGTATGTAGCTTAAGCTCCCTCTCAAGGGAAACTCGCATGGCCTTCTCCTCATCGAATCTGACATCCCTGTGAACCACTGTCATCATGCTGGTCGGAAAGTACACCCAATAGTTGTGAGGTGTATCATTGTACCCCACAAATATCTCTAACTCTATTGTCGGCTCAAGCTTCTTCGTGTATCTTTGGTCACATGGCAATATACCAATGACTCAAAAATCCTAAAGTGACCAACATTTGGCCTCTTACCGGAATAAGACTCCTCTGGTGTCTTCATCTCAAGTATCCAATGTGGACTACAGTTCTGAACATAAACCATTGTGTTGCATGCCTCAGCCCACAAGTGTAGTGGTAGACCATGATTATGCAACATCTCCCTCCCTACCCATATTATTATTATGTTATTCTTCTCGGCCACCCCATTCTGCTGAGGGTTATGGTGTGTCGTCAACTCCCGTTAAATTCCTTTCGTTGCACAGAAGTTCTTAAACTCGTTTTAGACATTCACTAGTGTTATCACTCTGTAGAGCTTTAACCTTTTTTCCCAACTCTTTCTCCACCAATGCTATAAACTCACAAAAATTTGTGAAATTTTGATCATTGTTTCTGCATGAAAAATACCCAGAATTTACAAGAATAGTCGTCAAAAAATATAACATAATACATGTGTTTTTCCATGGATGTTGAGAATGTTCCACACACATCTGAATGGAATCACTCTAGAATAGCCTCTACTCGACTGTCTCTATCATGAAAGGAATACTTGGTGTATTTTCCCAAAGTACACCCCTTCCATGTATCGACTTGCTCAAGTGTACCTTTTGGAAGACCAGTAGAGATCTGTTGCAATATCTTCAAAGCCTCATGATGCAAGCGGCCCAATTGCCTGTGTTGCAACTCTCCAATGTCTTGGCTCTGCACCCTTTATGCTTTTGTGCTCAAAGAAGGACACTCCTCTACCTCTAGCTTATAGAGATTCTTTACCTTAATCGTTATCTTCTTTACTTGACTTGTGGCTATGTGTCGAAGGAACACTTTCCTTTAGAGAAGACCACATCATAGCCTCTATCCTCAAGCATGGAAACGGATACCAAGTTCTTCTTCAGCTCGGGCACATACATGACATTCTTCAAGGTGAGTGGAGCCCAATTCTCCATTTTAAAAGTAATCGTGCCCAATCCAGTAACACTATACTTCCCATCATCACCCATCTCGATATGCATCTGAAGATCTCTCTCTTCTAGGTCTCTAAATAACTCGAGTCATGTGGAATGAAGCTCCATTGTCTAAGTACCACACACTTCCCATCATTGATGACACCATGTATGTAATAAGGGAAAAGTCCAATTCGAATTGAGAGCCCAAAGCCTCACCCGCCACTCCTCCTGAGGACTTCTTCTTCGACTGCTTGAGTGGACAATTTGTAACAAAATGGCCCAACTCATGACAATGAAAGCACTTAAATTTCATCATGTATTTCTTTTTACCTCCATAATAAGAATATGATTTAGAATGGGAAGCTTTCCCTTTCCCCTTATTCGCCTTAATCACTAAGGCATAGTTCTCTTCATCATCAATCTTTGATGAAGAGCCATCCATGGTGTTTCTCCTGATCTCCTCTTGCATCAAATCTGACCACAGTCATTTCCAATCCGGCAGCTTCACCCGACCATTGACAGAGTCCTGATAACTATGCCAACTCTTTGGGAGTCCTAGAAGAACAAGACTCACCATATCATCCTCGGCAACCGTGATTCCAATACTTTCAAGTTCATCATAACATTGACTGAACTTGGTTAAGTATTTTGGAATAGTATCGCCTTTCTCCATTTTGATTTTTCGAAGTTTGTCCTTCAGTGCCAATTTCCTTTGGACAATATTGTTCTAATACAAGTGTGTCAATGCTTTCCACATAGCATACGAAGTTTCCTTGCCATGGAGACTCGAGATAATGTGGTCTCAAACTCCCTCAAGGATTATCCGCCTCGCCTTTGCCACACACTTCTTCCATTCGACCAAATTTTGTACATTTGATGTTATTGGATTAGAAATTTCTTGATCAAGGAATTCCTTCAAGCCATTATCCTCTAGCACAACCTCCATTATGTCCCTACAGGCTATAAAATTCGAGCAACCTTCCAAGTCATACTCGAATTTGAATTTCACCTGTAACCTGAAACTCAAAACTTCGAAATATCCTCTAGTATATTGTCTTCAATTCTGACACCATGTAGAAAATCCTATAGATTCACAAGCTCATGCAATTTACTAAAGCACATGACAAGAATCTACTTCTACTTTCAATGAGCGGAAACCAATAGATCGATGAAAACAATATGAGCAAGAAGAAGAAGAATCAATGGCACATAACACAAGATGTATCCAAGGAAAACCACTGCTCAAAACCCCACTATCTGTATCGCATATATCAAGAATATGAGTGAAGATACAAAGCTTGTTCTCATTGGAACAATTCCGCACAAGTAAGCTTAACTCCCTCAGCTCACAAGCTAACTTTTGGCCAACACTTAGCCAATTCTGCAGGTCTCCATCAACTAATATCTTATGTAATTCCTAAGATGAATAGCACATATTTAAAGGGAATTCATGCTTCCAAAATTTCACAATCCAAACATAGGATCAATCTATGATGCATGCATGATATTTACACTCCAGTAAATAATACCACTGATAGTACACTATCCCTGCACTCTAGTCTCAACTGGGTCTTTCTCTGAACTGACATGCATGAATTTATCATGAGTGAATCTTCAGTTAACTGGAGTAGCACTAGTGGATGCACTGGTACATCAACTGATTGTTAGTCCTCTATTAGTTCCTCAAACAATTTGGAACTAATTAAACTGAACTTAACTCAGTAAAACGAGTAATCTAATTTCCAACTCAAATTAAACTCATACCGGACCCCTAAAACTTATGGAGAACATATACATGACTTCAAAAATACTTCCAACTCAAAATTCCTAAGCTAATTAAGTTAATTAAACTTAATTAACTATTTACAAGTTCCTATGAGAATAGAATTCGATTTTAATTCTCAATTTAATTCAAGGAAAAATTAAACTCGAATTGCTTGTTGTCATTTCTCAGCATGGTTAAGGATGGTCAAAGCATGGGGGATTCATCTTGTTGACCATACCTTACCACATTCATTCATAAGGGGGTTCTTTTCCTTGTGAAAAATAGAGTTATTATATTGTAGGTATTAGGGGAGGGATGTGGAGTAGGGAAACATTATAGCTATTCGAGGGTATACAAAGGAGTATTAAGTGAAAATAGAGGATATCTTTTAAAATGAGAGTTGCTTTTATTTGAAATTTGTATTAGGAGAGTATTGAACAAAAATATTTTGGGACATTTTTATCAATATCTAGTGAGATTAGGGTATTATTTAATATCCGACATGAACAAGAGCACTATAATTTGCATAGGTCGATTAGGTGGAGACCCTGTGGACCAAACATGATGGTGAAGTTCAACCATAGTCAACATTGTTCAACCATGGTCAACCATGTTCATCCATGCACAACGACATGTAATCATAGTCAATCATGGCCAAACCTATAACATACGTAGTCAACATGGACAACCATCTTCATGGTAAATGATAAATGGACCCTATTTAACAATAGCCAACAATGCTTAAACAAGGTCAAGTAAGCTTAACTATGGTCAAACATGGTCACAAGTTTAGCAATGTAGCATAAATACATCATTACATTAATGCTTAAACATGGTAAACCATGGTCAACCTTATCAACCCTCGATAACCGTTAATGTAATATTAATGTAAAAAATAAGGTAACATCAATCATGGTTGACAAACGTTAATCAAACAATGCTCAACACTAGTGTAAGATAAATACATTACATTAATGGTCAACTAACATCAACCTTGATCAACCATGATCAACCCTCAATAATGGTCAACCTTGTCAATGAAGGTCAACCATGGTTAGCCTTGTTAACCCTCTTCAACGATTGTTAACCACCATCAACCATCAATAACCCTTGGAAACCATGGTTAACCATTATTAATCATGGTGAACCCTCATTAACAATTTTTAATCATAGTTTGACAATGTCAACCATAGTCTACTAATATGTGCCATGCATGCCGCCATCAATTAGCACAACCACATAGTCAACCATAGTCTACTAATATGTGTCATGCAGGCCGCCATCAATTAGCACAACTACATTAATAAAGTAGTTGATATAAACCAATCAATTTTATTTTACACCTTTCATACACCAATAATACCCTTATAAACTAAAAATAATGTCTACCAACATATATCAACTACTTGATTAATATAATTTTACTAATAATACAATAAAATAAACATTATTTATTTATTTATTAATCACAATTAAAAATAAAATAAAATAAGTATAAAATTCACTTATAATCTCTTTACAAACTTCCTAAACATCCTCCCCTTTATTGATGATCACTATCTATCTCCATTCTATACCGTTGTCATAATTGCAATAAACATTAACATTCTTATGCACTCCGTAATTTTTAAAAGGGAGAATAGATTATTGATTCTCAAGTTTTTAAGTTAATAAATTATTTATTATTGTTTTTAAAGGTTTTTGTTGTTAGATATCATTTTTGGGATTCAAATGCGTTAAGAAAGTCATTCACGTATGACCATTTCCATGAGAGGTAGTCGAATTATTAAAATTGAATTAAGTAATATTATATATATATATAAATATATATATATATATATATATATATATATATATATATATATATATATATATATATATATATATATATATTATTATATATTATGTATTTTATATATATGTAATGTATATATATATCTATTATTAATTAAATTAATTATAAATTAAAATGTTATTATTTAAAAATATTATATAGTTAAAAGTTATCGAAAGAGCAGAGTTAATATGTGAGTTTTCCCAAGGTTTTTTGGAGCTCTGCAACCCTAATGGTCAGGCGGCCATGAGGTAGGCGGTGTAGAAAACCACGAATACAGTCAGAAAGCGGCACTGAAACCAAGAGATCATAGCAATGAGAGAGGAAGACAGGAGGGGAGAGATCCCCTCCTATAGAGATGCAGCGGCAGGAGAAGGAACGAGCAACAACAAACAGGACAAGGAAACAAAAACACAAGGACCTGTCCTTGGGGAAAGATGGCAGGTAGGAAGTAGAGGCAAATGCTTACCGTGTGGAGTGGAAAAACTGAGATTGATTATTCCCATGAATAAACCCGAGCGCTATAGAAGCTATATGAAGGACCATGCATTGATATGCAAGTTCATTGGCGTATGGCAATCTGGAAAGGACCTAACCAGATGGATACAACAGAAATGAAAACCCCGATGCCACATAAAGTTGAAGCTAGGCACACGAGGCTTCTTTATTGTAATATTCTCAAACCTGCAAGATAAAGGAAGAGTGTTTGAAAATGGTCCACATTTCATAATAATGTAGGTTTATTTATGAGGTATTGGGAGGAGTGTTACAACCCTGATAAAGAGAAATTCCTAGCAGCTCCAGTGTGGGTAAGACTGTTCGAATTACCAATGGATTTTTGGGACCCTGAGATTCTGGAAGGAATAGATAACACCATAGGAAGCTTTGTCAAAATAGCTGAATCAACAAAGAAGGGAAGATACACCTCTTATGCAAGAATCTGTGTCTATATGAACATAGCTGACCCGATTCCGAGGGCATTGGAGCTAGAATACCATGAGGAGGTGTGGCAGCAGCCACTGGACTACGAGCACATCCCTTTCCGATGCAAAAAGTGTCAAGAATAGGGGCATATTTACAAGGAATGCCCACTTAATTCAGAAGAGGAAGAACGAAGAAGAAAGCAATAAAGGAAATATCAAGAAGATAATGAAGGGTTTCAGGAGATAAAATATAAAAAGAAACCCGTAAAAGAAAATCCTAAGGAAGGAAGAAATGAACAACCAGCCAAAAAAGTAAGGCAAATAGATATGAAATTCTACAGGTAGAAGAAGAAGATAAAGAGATCTGAAAAATGGACTATTAGGAGGAAAAAGAACAGGGGGAAGCCCAAGCCGAGGTGCAAACAACACAAAGAGGAAAAGCCAAAGTGAAACAGCGGAAAAGCTTGGAAAGGAAAAGGAGAAGAATCAGGAAAGCGGAGTAATGGAAATAGATAACAATAGAGGGGAAGATCCAACATCAGAAGAAGAAATCCTAAGGAAACTTTTGGACAAATGGAGACACTTGGATGAAAGGTTCATCCCAAAAGAGGATAAAAAATTATACAGGGAAACCTTCCAAAAATATAAAGAAAAACAAGATCAGGGAAATACAGAAATGACTGAGCAACTAGGCATCCAATTGAAAAATAACCAAGATCAACAAAGTAAAGCGAAAGGAGGAAAAAAAGAGGGAGGAGTAATATTCAAGAGTCAATACAGATTATGGGAGAGGTGCTAGTAAATACTGGAAAAGTAGTACTGCTCACAACAGTTTTCCACCAAACAACCCCAACCACCTAATGATAATTATATCCTGGAACATACGGGGACTTAACAACAAAGGTAAGTAGAGATACCTAGTAGAAAGGATCAAAAGAGAAAAACCCCAAATTATGTTGTTACAGGAAATAAAAATAACAGGGGAGAAAATGGAGGAGATTTTAATAAAAATCAAACCAACATATGGATGTATGACAATTGATGCAAAAGGTAGTGCAGGGGGAATTGCAATCTTATGGAACCTCGCAGAAGTCACAGTAGACTACTGGATAGGAATGAAAATGATTCTTTCAGGGAGATTTAGACTTATAGGCCATAGAGATTGGTTATTGGTGTCGACAGTTTATGGACCTCATATAACAGTGGAAAGAGGAAACTTCCTCCTCCAAATGCAATAGTTAGGAAACATGCACACAAAAAAATTGTGGCTGCTAGCTGGTGATATTAATATGACAACTTCAAAAGAGGAAAAGAAAGGGGGATTGCAACGAGAAGAGCTAGACATGGAAAGATTTAAGGACACACAGTCGGCACTAAAAATGATAGACATACATACCATTAATTGAAAATTCACTTGGAACAACCGTAGAGGAGGAAGCACGCAAATAGATTCCAGGCTTGACAGAACACTTCATAGGGAAAAACATTTTCTATGAAGCGACAATTCTACCATGTCAAGGATCAGACCATTGGCCCATAAAACTAGAAATTTCCATGAACCCTCAAAACCAGAATAGACCCTTCAGGTTCAAATCTTTCTGGTTGCAAGAGCCAACCTTCATAGAAAAATGGAGAAATGGTGGAAGAACAATGAGGTTGAAATAAAAGGAAGAAACAAGATGCATACCCTCCAACTAAAATTAATGGAGCTAAAATGAGTAATAAAGAAATGAAATAGAGACGAATTTGGAAATATTAAAAAAGACCAAGAAAAGCTTCAGACATATATGAAAATATTACAACAGAAAATAATAGAAGACGGGAGAACAGAGGAACTAGCATAGGAAAAAGGAGTGTACTAAATAGGCTAGAGGAAAGAATAAAACATGAGGAAATTTTATGGAGATAGAAGTGAAGAATACAATGGCTGAAAGAGGGGGAGAGAAACATGAAATTTTTCCACAAGGCCATGTGGCAACATAAACAGCATAATAGAATATTCTCTCTAAAAGATAATCAAGGCAACAGGTTAACTCAGAAAGAGGAGATGGAGAGTTTGCTGATACAACACTTCAAAGGAATCCTGACTGAGACACAAAGCAATAGAGAAGAAGAGATAGCAAAAATAAGTCAATACATACCCAGAAGGGTGAATCGAGAATAGAACATGGCACTCCTAAGGGTGATAACTGAAAAAGAGGTAGAAGAGACAGTGAAGAAAATGGCAAAGAACAAAGCCCCAGGATCAGATGGGTACATAGCAGAATTCTTCCAAGCCACCTGGAGCTTTATGAAGCAAGACATTGTAAATGTCGTGGAAGAATCCAGATGCACGAAAAGAATGCATCCAACTTGGAATGCAACCTTCCTTGCATTCATCTCGAAGACGGAAAAGGATGAAGAACCTAAAGGTTTCAGACCGATAGCATTATGTAATGTAATTTACAAAATCTTATCCACCATAATGGTGAATAGACTTAAATATGTCCTCCCAGAACTGATTTCAGAGGAACAAACAAGGCTCGTGAAAGGGAGACAAATAGTGGATGGAACCATAGTTGCATAAGAGGCGATCCATTTACTGAAGAATTCAAGACACAAATGAATGATCATCAAACTCGACCTAGCTAAAGCATATGACAGGCTAAGCTGGGAATATCTATAGAAAATCCTAAAAGCTTACGGGTTCAATGACAGAAGGATAGAATGGGTCATGCCTATGATCACCACACCAATTATGTCCATAATTCTAAATGGGACTCCCACAAAAACTTTTAACCCATTCAAAGGGCTTAGACATATGGACTCTCTCTCCCTAGTCCTGTTCATAATAACCGCTGATGGTCTAGGAAGATTAATAGAAGCAAGATTGAATAGTGGAAATCTAAAAGGCCTTAGACTGTGGGGAGAAGAACTACCCCTAAGACATCAACAATTCGTAGACGATGTCATGATGTATGGATAAGCCAACCTCAAAGAAGCAAAGCAATTAATGGAAATCCTTGTGGATTTTACAAAAGCATCAGGTACATAGATAAATAAAGATAAAACCGAAATCTTCTTCTTCAACACCCCAATGACTTCCCAATCATTCCTAGCAAGAACAATGGGTTTCCAAACAGGGAAGTTCCCCACTAAATATCTAGGTATCCAGCTAAGTGATAAGAAAAATATAATTTCTAACTAGGGAGGTTTGATAGGGAAAATACAAAGAAGAATGGATAATTGGACATTCAGAGCTCTGAACACCCTAAGTCGCCTCATTCTCCTTAAGTCGGCCCTCCAATCAATGCCAATTTACCAAATGACCAGCCAAGCTATACCAAAAACAATATGCCAAAAAATGGTGGAAATTTTCAAAAAAATCCTATGGCAAGGAACAAACAAAACTAAAAAGTGGGCGTTGTTATCATGGAAATGGCTGAGCAAAACATTAACTAATGGGGGATTAGGGCTGCGAGATCCATATATTCTAAACCAAGTAATGGGCACAAAACTGTGGTGGACATGGATACAAGGAGGAGAAGATTTATGGAAAACATTGTCGGAAAAGAAATATGAGATGGCTAGATCCCCTGAAGGAAATTGAGAAGCCAATCGGAAAAGAAAGGTTCCACAATTTGGAACCTGGCGAGGTCAAATAGGGACCTGATAAGAGAACATAGTTTTTGGGAAATCAGGGAGGGCGACAAAGCAAATTTCTGGAACGAGGCATGGCAACAGAGAGAAACCCTCCATCAGAAACCTCAACTCCAAGAAATTTACTATTTTACCACCCAAATGGAGGAAGACGCAGCCCAGAACTATTGGTTGCCTGAAAGGGATGGATACTAGAGAAAATGGAAAATGAAAGTGGATTGGAAATAAGCACCAAAAACAGAACAGTGGGCAAATGACAAAAACGAGATGGAGACAAGGAAAATTGTAGTTAAAGAAGGAACGAACATTATAAGATGGGGAAAACAAATCAAAGGGATGTTTACGACAGCAGAAGGATACTACATAAAGGTTGGTAGCACTAGCAATCCTAAAATCAAAAAGTGGGATAGAATCTGGAAAATGAAAACTTGGCCAAATATAGCATTATTTACCTGGATAATGTCCCATAGACGAGCTTTAACTTGGGACCAGTTGAGAAGGAAGGGGACACAAGGTCCATCACGCTGCGTCCTATGCCAGGAACAAGAAAAAATGATGGAACACCTGACCAACTCATGTCGAGTCAGCAATATCCTGTGGCAAAACCACCGGTAGCTTTTCGAGATTAGCGACAGAGATACAAGTAGCATAACATTAACTGCAGAAAACTGGAGGAGTAAACTGTACTATAATGTAATATTGAATAGAGCCTGGAATCTCTCCATAGGGTTCATCCTGTGGAACATATGGAAATAAAGGAATTGGTTGATTTTCAAGGATGAAGGAAAAGCAACAAAGGAAATATGGAGCCAAACAGTCTAGAACATAAGAGAAACCATAATCCTAGAGAAGTGGAACAATGAAGACTGGAAAGTAGACCAGATGGAGACACGCATTCTGAATCACTTGCAAATAAAAATAAGTATCATAGACATGGCTGCAAGAAAATACAAGGCTGAAGAAGCAAGAGAAAATGAGCACTACAGGAATCCACCGCGGGGATTCACAAAATTGAACTTTGACGGAGTGGAAAAAGGGAACCCAGGGGAGGTAGGCATAGGAGTAATATTCAGGGATGGCAGAGGAAGAACGCTATGGGTATACGTGATGGATTGTGGAAATGCATCAAATAATGAGGCAAAATTCCATGCGTTGAATAGGGGGATAGAAATAGCCATCCGAGAAGGATATCGAAAACTCCAGATAGAAGGAGATTCGAAGCTTGTGATAGACATTCTCAATCAATTACAGCACGGAGCACGGAGCACGAGCAGAGAAGCTGAGTTGCAGCTGGCAGACTGCATGGATAATCAAAGAAATAAGCCAATAGTTGAGAAGGATAGCCTACATAATACCTTCCCATGTGAGACGAAAAGGAAATGCTCCTGCTAATTGCCTCGTGAACTGGGGTTGTAGGAAGGGAGACCAGCAAATGGACACAAGCGCAACAAAGCTCAACCAAAAAGAGGATATGGCGCAACTGATACAACTGGTAGAACAAGACAGGATTATGAGAGAGCATCTAGAGAATTTGATGGGAAAAGACCGGAGCAAAGAGGGAAAAGGACAAATGCATGAAAGGACAGAGGAGGAACAGGACAAGGGATGTTCAGTGATCGGTAGGATGATGGAGGAGGGTAGAGGAAGGACAAACCCCGAGAGTACGGGGAGGAGATGGAAAGGAATGTTAAAGGAGAGGGCATGACAACAAAATCGAAGACAGGCAGTGAAATAAAGACAAGTGGTAGGGCAGATTCATAGATTTGATGACACGAGCAACCTTGAGAGGAAAGAAGTTAATGCAGGACAGTGGACAGGACAAGAGGGCAACATCCCAAGGCAAGAGGGAAGGGATGCGTGCCGAGGAAAAAATAGGACAGTTGGCGGTAAAGACAAGAGGCGGGAATGAAAAAGAAATAAAGATTAAGGAAGAAGGGAAAGAGGCATTATGCATGCAGACGAGAATGAAGAAAGGTGACAAGAAAGGAAGAGGAGGCAGTGAGAAGAAGCAGAAGGAGGAAGCAAGACGAAGCTTGGTAAGAGGGTATGTGATATCTCTGGCCTTAAATCCTGAAAGCGTAAATTGTTTGAGAAATAGGTTAGGATTGAGGTATGGTAAGCACACCTGGTATTATTATTTCAATTGTGATAATAATCTCAGAGGATTGAAAAGGAAAAATTCCGAAGAGATCTCGTCTGCTAGGGATAGAGATAAGGTAAGGAGAGGAGGCGAATCTCATGAGAACAAGGGCATACCTGAACAAAATTTTAACGTCCCCCACCTTAGAATATGGATCTTGGAAATATTCATAAAAGGGAAAGGCCAAAAGCCTGCAGCCCTGAGAGACGGAAGCTGGGAAAGGAAATACTAGAGCTCCTGGGAGATGGAGATGCACCCTAGGGGGAGGGTAGAAAATACAGCTAGTACAAACCCTGCCGTCAACCTTGAGAAAACTAGGCCAAGGGGAGGCCTTAGTTTCCTAATTCCTACCAAGGGCGAGACCTTGGGTGAGAAGAGGCAAAACAAGAAAGAGTGGGATCCCTGCATGGGTTGGGGAAAGAAAAGTAACCACTGTTACCCCATGACCAGGAGAATTATCAAAGCCAAAGCCAAACTCAGTTGGGTGGCAAACCAGAGGCTGGGAAACTCAAGAAGGAGGGTGGGGGGAATCCCAAGGAAAATAATATAAACCTATATGATATGGCTAACATATGTGTTGATTCTGTGATAGGTCTAGCAATAGAAAAGGGAAAGATAGTGAAACAGGTCAAGGCGCAAAAGTTGAAAGGGTTCAACCACCAAGCTGAAAGCAGAATGGCTCCTAGGAGAAGCAAGAAGACAATTAAGAAAGAAGAAGGAACAAGCAACCAGGGAAAGAAACAAGGCAGGAAGCCAGATGGATACCACATGAAGACGATCATTGACTCCTACATGGAAGAAAATCCAAAGAAAGTCAGGGATCAGATTTATAGTTGGGAGCGAGATATAAGAGACAACCTTAAATATAGAGACATACCCATGGAAGAATGGGAAGGAATGGCACAAGACCCTGGGAAAACGAATGGAAGACAATCCTTGTTCACAAAGACCCTGCAGCAGTACTAGATCATGAAACATGTCATGGCACGGACCATGACTCTACACCACGAACACATGGAAGGAAAAGTATTTGATAAACAGGAAAGCAGAAAGGATAAGGACCCGATTCGTACAGAACTTCTCAAGGAAATAACGACCATACAGATACAGACCATACAGATACAGACTTATCGGAACAATCTCGCCTTGGGAAGGATTGAACAGACCATGACAACGATAAAGTGGAAACTGGAACAGAGATGCGAGATGCCAGGCTTTAGTGCAAAGGCTCCAGCTCCGATAGCATCCTCAGATGAGGATTAATGTAGAGATCTAGATAGTTTTGTTTTTCTGAATTTTGATTTTGATGATGAAAATAAGCATGTTTGTTTTGATCTTTAGCGATAACAGTAGAGACAGCCAACATAGAAATAGTGGATGGATTATAATGAACTTATTCAAATTTTGGACTGGTTTTAACACTAACCGGTCGTCACCTGGTTTCCTTCGAACAGGTGACTACCCGGAGCAAATGGATGTAAAAAACTTTTGAAAATAGCTAATACATAGAGACCTACCACGTTTACAATTTTTTTTTTTTTATCGAAAGAGCCGTAAAAATTAAATTAGTGGTAAATGTCGCTAAACATTAACTAAAAATTATTTTGAATATTTTTTATATTCAAATAAATAAATTTATTTACTAAAATTAATATTCACTATAAGTCATGCAATTCTTTATATAAATATTAATAAGAGTAAAAATGTAATATAAATATAAATATTTAGAAATATTTTTGGTTGCCAAAATTTATGCAAGAAATTTATGTAAAAAGATTATTCATGTTGTTAACTTGGTTGTTTCCTTCCAATTCTAAAATATTAGTAGTAAAGCTTGATAAGCATCAACTAAAAGTTATTTTGAATATCTTTTATATTCAAATAAATAAATATATTTACTAAGAATTAATATTCATCAAAATTCATGCAATTCTGTATATGAATGAATATAAGTAGGAGTTAAAATGTAAATATAAATTTTTAGAAAGATTATTGGTCACCAAAATTTATGTGAAAAACTTATGTAAAAGGATTATTGAATGTATTAACATGGTTGTCTCCTTCGAATTCTAAAACATATGAGTTGTGCACACACATAAAACTTATTTAAAAATAATTTGGAAAATAAAGTTATTAAATAATCATAGGGAAAAGTAAAAATCTACACTATTTACATAGTATTTTAAAATCAAACTAATTATATTAACTAATGAAACTTATAGAAAGGGAGATGCATTCCCGCAATAAGAGATATTGAAGTTGCAATCACTGAGAGAAAGTGTTGGGTAGCGCAGTCAGATTAGAGCAGCTCGATAGATCTAAATGTCTTAGGTTTCCAAGTTGGGAAAACTCAATTGGAATTGCCTGTAGTAACGCCAAATTTTTTAACACGAGCTTCATCAATGTTCTCACGCCTGTTCCCTTCCATACTGGAAAGCAGAAAAGGGGCGCAGTGTCCCGTATAGTAATGCAATCAATACTCATCTCACTTAAGTGTGAGGGAGGCTACAAAGCACATATGAGCTGTTAATTTGATAGCATAATTGCATAAATGACAAATTTAAGTCTAACACTACTCACGATGATGTGCTTACGTCAGCGTCAAAACTGTCAAAAAACCCTTGGACGTTTTGCCCTGACCCTCAATTTCCAAAACTCTTAATCTTCGCAAAGAGACCTGTTAGAAGAATCACCGCACCTCTATAGAATCTGTAATTTCCACCCTGGGGATCCTAGTTAATGGTTTGGAATGTTTACCAACACCTGCGGGTTTTGGTGTAATGGAAAACATCTACATGGTATCAGAGCCCACAGGTTGCTAGATAAAAGGCGCACCAGTACTTTATTTTGCAGGTATCACAGCTTGGAGATAAAAAATTGACAGAAAAATGGAGTTTCCCAAAGCATCAATCCTAACACCGTACAACTATCATGAATGGAAGGACCAAATGGCTCGATACCTTCGTTATAAAGGGTTGTACAAGATTACCATGGCTACAGAAGTGGAACCCACTTCAGCCATAGAGAAATCCAAGTACCTCAACCATATGGATGAGGCCCATGGATCCATATGCATGCGCATCTCTCCAGAGTTGCAGTTTCATCTATCTGCTTGCAATACTCCCAATGAGATTTGGAAAAAGGTTAAAGATCTCTATGGGAAATGGGATGAGATGAAAGGACATCTGCTCGAAGTGGAGTTGCTGTCATTGGATCCATGGAACTGTGACAGAATTCAAAACTTCTTCACCAAATATAATGATCTATTACTGCAACTCAAGGGTTGTGGAATTGACAAATCCAAGGAGGAGAGTCGCCAATTTCTCTCTATTATGTCAAAGCTCGGACCGGAATACTCCGTCTTTGTGCCTACATTTCATTTAGTAAGGCTCGCAACAGGTAAATCCTACACTATGCCTTCTCTCAAAGAATTTATGGAGTCCCTTACTTTTGAGCAAGA
>APFE030058299.1:0-15572 GCA_000404065.3 Pinus taeda
TGAATGGATATCTTTTTATTCATGGAAAGACAAAATTGCTCCCATAAATGTTTTAACTGGTGCTTCTAGTAGCAATGTTCTAGATAAGCATGGATGGACTGCACTTGATGGGTCTACAGTTGAAACTCCGACTACTTTTCCTCCATACAAAGGAATAGTATTAGGAGAAAAATCAAATGCTGCTAAAGCCATTCCTTTAGTCCATAAAGATGACAATGCCTTAGGGATTGATGGTAGAATCCAAAAGGCCAGTGAACAAATAAATTGGACTAATACTGCTTTGAAAGGTCTAGAAATGAATGTAGCAAAAGCTGAAGAAGTGAAGACTTTTCTTGTAATAATAAGTACGTGCGGAAATTCTTAAAGATAATGTTTAATTAGTTTCATAAATAAAAGAAAAATAAATTGATTATTTAATTTGGTTTAATTTAGTTATATTAATTTTATTATATTTTATTGAGTTTTAATAATAACTAAGAAACATTAAGAATTAATACAGTATATTTTGTAGATATAATAAAATTGTAAATATTTACAAATCCACTTTGTAAAATCTTATAAGATAATATTTTTAATTAGATTTGATATAATAAAGAGAAAAATCAATTAGCTATTTAAGCTTGATTTATTTCTATAAAATTTATTATCTATTTATCATTTTAATATAAACTGGAATATTTATAAAAATTATACATTTTTTTGTTTTGTTTTTATAATGAATAGAATATAAATATTATAACAAAAATTATAGATATGAAATAGATATGTACATTATATTTAAATATTTACCCTCATAGGGGTTTTCTCTGCGGGCTTCGTGACATTGTTCACCCTGCGAATTGGAGGCCTCTATTTTTGTCCTCCTTTGTTCAATTAAAAATTGCCAAGTGTCCACATATAGACCGCCACGCCGATTATCATTGATAGCCTCTCGTCCTGATCACTGCTCATTACATATTCGCAACTCATTCACTGTATCTCCCACGACATAATAGCAAATTTGTAGCTCATTCTCTATATCTCCAATGGCAAATTTGCAACCCATTCTCTGTATCTCCCACACAATCTGTCTACACATTCAATATTCTGATGCATTGCCTGTTTGCACATTGAATAGCCATCGATGCATGCCCTTCATTCAATTTCTCCATTTCATTTTTCCTCTTCAATTTCTGCATTGATTTTTTCCAGCTGTTGTGTTGGATTCACATGCCCTTCATTCAATTTTCTGATGCACTTCTTGTTTGCACATTGAATAGCCATCGATGCATGCCCTTCATTCAATTTCTCCATTTCATTTTTCCTTTTCAATTTCTGCATTTATTTTTTCTAGCGGTTGTGTTGGATTCACATGCCCTTCATTCAATTTCTCCATTTATTCGCATGCCCTTCATTTCTTCCCGTGTCACGTTAGTTGTTGTGTCGGATTCACATGCCCTTCATTTAATTTCTTTCAATTTTTCCATTCATTCACATGCCCTTCATTTAATTTCTCCATTTATTTGTGTTTGTGTTGCATTGAGTGGAGTTTGAGGTGGTTGGGTCGACTTCCAGTGCCCATATATGTTGCGGAAGGGTGCCTTTTTCAGCAAACAGGCACATTTCTGAACATCCAAATAGCAAGGTTTCAACGACTTGATTTCAAATCTTTCATGATACAATAGGTAAGTTTCTTGTGCCCAAATCTGGAGTAGATATAGTTTTTTGTCTTTCTATCCAAACTCCCTACGATTGGAGACATGCCCACAAAAAAAACCAAAAAACGCAAATACATTGTTAATAAGATTAAACATGAAAAGATTTGATTGTTTGATCATGTGTTAATCTATGTAGGGATTAGTACTTTACCATTAACAATCAAGCCAAACCGAGAGCACTCTAAAATCTTGGGGCCAAAATATTTAGCACTTGGCAAACCTCCGCAAATAGTCAAGACAAACCCAAAAAAATTTGAAATGTTGGGGTTGAATGCGTAAACCTTGTCAATATCCCAAAAATTGCAGGGTCAATCCAACAAACTCTAGCAAATATGCTCAAAATATCACACAGATGTTGGTTGCAGAATTAAATAGCAGTCGGAACCCTTCCACTTGTGCCCTTTGAAACTTTTGCCATCAATAGTTTCAACAAAATGGCTTGGTATCTTAATACCTACATGTATATATTTTATGGCCATCCTTTGGCACCGGAATGCATGTGCTTCGTTCCACTCGTCACCGCTACCAAATACCAACTAAGTCAATTTATATGTTGTGTGCTATGAATTGTATAAGGGTTCTATTTTTTCTTTTTTTCGCCTTCCAATGTGCAAATATTTGGCCAGAATTTTCACATATTACTCACCTTTTCTAATGCCATGTGTCTATTGTGTGGCAGATGTTTGTCTTGCAACAGGTATTTGGAACCATTCGAGTGAAAGGAAATAACAACCCATTAACAATTACAATATGGTTGGGAGCCTTCATAGTTAGTTTCCTTATGTGCATAGTTTATGACTAGTTTTTTCAACCTTCTGCATTTCACCAAAGGTTTATCTACAAAAATCAATATTAATCCTATACCTTCAATTATACATTCAACATGTGACTCTAATTTAATGTACCTTCTACAAGGAATTTCTCTAGAATGTGTACATTTATCATTGTACAGTTATTGTGTTTCTCTTACTTATGTCAGAAACCTAATAGCTTCATGAACCAAAGGATGGAAACACAATAGAATCAAATATCTTCCTATTAATTTTCATTCAGATGTGTTGCATTCTAAAATTGTGAGATAATGTTTGTCTTACAATAGGTATTTAGAACCATGCAACTTAAAGGAAATATCAACCCATTAGTGACTACAATATGGTTGGGAGCCTTCTTAGTTATTTGTCTTATGTTCAGAGTCTATGGCTAGTTTTTTTAACCTTCTAAGTTTTGCCAAAGGTTTATCTCCAATAAAATCTTTCTATTCTTCTACCTTTAATTATACATCCAAGTTGTGATTCTAATTTAATGAAGCTCAAAGATTGCTCAGATTAGGGACTTATTTAATTGTGTAGACAACATTTCTGTTGTTTTATATATCAACATGGTGATGACATTAACTAGCCTAAGCGATCCCAAGTTATGTTGGATTTAGCAGCATTCTGGTACCTTTTGATTTGTTCATTTTTTACATTTTGTTCATGATTATGTTTATGTTCATGGTGTCATTCATTAGACTACTTTTACCCGTCATTCATATTATTGTGCTTGAACTTTTTTCATTTCCAATGATCACCTTCTTCTTCCTATTTCTTATTATAAACCAAAAAACTAGTGAAAATATACCCTTCACTAAATTCAATCGTTATGTAGTAACTCCAGTCTTCATATCCATTTAATCACATGACACCTTTTACTATTATAATTTTTTGTTGAATCGATTGCTATCATCATGATTGTGAAGCGTACACCAATGTCTTACACGATAAACTAGATGCATGCATTCCTTGTCAAAGATTAAAATAGAAAAGAAAAAGGAATTCTTTTATTATTGCTTACATAATCATGAACATAAACATTTATTATTGCTTACATTCTGGGATCTCAAGCCTTTCACTTTTTACTATATAGAGTATATTTATATAACAGTGTGGGTGTTGTCAACCCTTTAACTAGGCCAAGTTAGAACCCGAGATAAATGCACAGACTTTGCAACCATAAACAAAATAAAATTACAAATTTTCAATATCTCTATTATGGATGGAATTGGAAATTTATGTGGGTATTTCAAAAAAATGGCTAACAATACATGTATTACAACAATTTATGTCGGTATTATAGTAATGTGCTTTGCACCAGTCAAATTCCCAAGGAAAAACAAATCCCACCCAAATTTTCTACGAGAGAACTGAAAGGCATCCTCTGCACCCATCTCTTTAGGGGAAAATTTGGGTAGAGCACTTCTCTTTCCCTTTCGGTCAAATCGTACCTACCAACCAAATGGGGCACTATTTCAACGGGGTGTTTTATGCCCATCCAACAAGGTGTCATTCTTTTTTCCTACAAAAAAAATGAATAGAAGCCCAAACACTCATCTCTTTAGCATAAATTGCATAGAAAATATGTTTCTCTCATTTTCTGTTTTCCACTCGCATGTTTCATTGACTATCAATACATCCACCAAGGTAAGTATGTTACGGTTTGCCCCATCCAAATAATATGGGTTCCATGGGGATAAATCCAAGTTTTAACATAGAATTCTTATAAGAGTAGTAACCCCTCAGAACACTAAATCCAAGGGAAATCCACTCTATTCAATGGAACAGGCATTCTTTCTCAACAAAATATTTCCCCAAAAGTAGGTCTTCTTGCTTTAGAATCATCAAAATGAATTGTACCTGAAGTAGTAATATAAGTGACAATTGACTTAGAGAGTTCCTCGAGGATTCACTTATCAGTTAATACTCAAGACATGCTTGTATTAAGCACACTACATTATTGTGTCAAAGATTTCTCAAACGAGTGACTTATTTAATTGTGCAACAAACATTGTTGTTGTTTTATATATTGAAATTTCGTGAGTGACACCATTTTCCTTACAAGCTCAGGTTTATATATGGATAATAGTTTGATACTGAAATCAACTTGTTTTTTAGGCATGCTTGATGTTAGTTTTGGTTATTTCTTTTGAAAATGTTAACATTGTATTGGCGAGGAATTCCAATTTGATAGCTTTTTCTAACTTAAATGTGTTAATTGTAGTGGTTCAACCCTTTTTATTCATACTACAAGTATAGAAGTCTTACTTCTTTATTTATGGTAAGTCTTCGTACTTCTCTTATACAGTAGTTTCACTTCTAGATTTTCCTTTTCCTTTCATTATTTAGCTTATAAAAATTTCTCTAACACTCCTGTAGTTTGTTACCAATAACTATATTAAAATACAATCTCATTGATCTTCAATCATTTTTATTCATATTGCAAGTATAAAAGTCTTCTTTCATTTCAGTATGTCTTGCTACTTCTCTCATACAGTGGTTTCACTTCTTCTACCTTATGCTCTTCCTTTCATCTTTTAGCTTATATAAATTTCTTTGCAACTACTACACTTTGTTACCGTTGACTCTATTGAAAAATCAAATTGAATCGGTCTAACTTTAGGTCCTTGTTGGGCATTAATCAATGTATCTTATCTAAAGCTTCTTCTTTTTTCTGTGATTTCAAAATTATGGTAGCTTTTCTCTGCTCCATATTTTGTATGGTCCATGGGATGAACTTACTCATTGTAACTATCCATTAAAACACTAGAATTGTTGTGCTATTTCTTAAGGTCACATATATTTTCTTTAATTATTTTATCTAACTTTAGTTTTTTTTGCCACTTGCAAGTTTTGCCAAGTGCTCTCCATGTCAATAGTTTATGTTCCATTAACTCCATAATTAGAATGATGCACTATAAATATGTTAGGTGAAATTGGAGACCTTGAAACTATCATTGTTGTGTTATTTCTTTGTGAAAAAAGTGTCTTATCTTTTATCTTATCTAACATTTCCCTTTTCTTCCATTTAAAACTTCTGCCAAGTATTCTCTACTTCAGGTTGTGTATGGTCCACGACCTCCACCATTTTCATGTATCCAATTGAAATATGTTAGGATACACTGGAGATCCTAACACTAGAATTGTCAGCATAAATTAGAGATCCTCATACTAGAGTTGCTAACCTAAATTAAACAACATGATACTAGCTTGTAGAAAAATTATATTGTTTTCATTTTTTCCCCACAATGCCCCTCACTAGTAAAACAAGATTTGTAGAAATTCTTCAAACTATCTACAAATCTCGCTCTAAGACCTATGTAGAAAATCCGACTGTAGATTATCCTGATAATGCAATATAACCAAAGAAAAATACTATAACCTATTCCTACTATCAATTTGTGGAAGCTTAAAGATTGAGCAAGATTGAGTTGAACACATATAACTAGAAGAAGAAGAATCAATCATCCAAGACACATGAAAATACTCTGGGGAAAGCCTCAGCTAGAAACCCCACTATCTGTATTAACATACAAGGTGGAAATATTTAGGAATTATAGAAAGCCTTAGCTCTCACAGCTAGCCAACTCTCAATACAATCCTCATAGATGCTCACAAGCAATCTTGGCTTCTCTCAAGCCTTCCTCTCTGCCCTCCAAGCTCGTGTTTCCTTGCGCTATTCCTCTGGGATGATCTTCACCTCACCAAGTGGAACACTATCTCACACACTGTCAGAATTGCGCAATCCTCCAAGGAACCTTACCTTGACTGCATGCATGAGTTTCCTTTATAGGAAAACACATGCAACTGATAGTACATTGTCCTTAACATTTGGCTCAACTGGGTCTTTGTCAGAATAGACATGCAAGAGTTTCTGTTGAGGGAATATTAAGTTAATTAGAGTACACTAGTTGAGTGCATGCATGCATCAACTGACTGTTAACTCTCTATTAGTTCCTCAAACAGTTTGGAACTAATTTCACTGGACTTAACTCAGTAAATTGAATTAACTAATTACAACTCAAATATAACTCAATGTTATCTCCTTAATTTAAGGCTTATCTCCTTAATCTAAGGGATAACTCTTGCATGACTTCATAAAGACTTCTAACTTGAATTTCTCCAGCTAATTAGGTCAAAATAACTTAATTAATTATTTCCAAATAGCTAGTGAGACTAAATTCAATTTTAATTCACAATTTTAATTGAAGGACAAATTAAAATTGTAATTTCTTGATTCTATTTTTATCATTTTTTGTTGCTATTTTCAACACTCCCTCTCAACAAGAAAGGAATTCAACTCGATCCTGATCATAAACCTTTGGAATGTTATGCATGCAACACATCTCTCTAGTGTTGTTGCTCCAACAACTCTAGAAACAAAAAAAAAAACATCCAACCTGAATCAGTATGATGCATCTGTCATCAAAGTCTCTGACTGCTATTGCTTATGTCAACTGAAAACTTTGTGCTTCTGTTGACTCTACCTTTCTACACTATTTCCAATCCTTCTCTGCACTCTTCAGTATCTGACTGCTCTAGCCTCTGTCACTTTGATCTCTGACTGCATCAATCCCACTGATTCCTCCCATTACTATGTACTTTTGGCTCCCAAAGCAAAGTACAATCCATGAGATAAAACCTCTCAACGGACCTTGCCCAATTTCAGCCTTCTTGGGTCTATCACTTCACATCGCCCCACCTCACACCTGGAGGTATGGCTGCATGTGATCCCTCTACCCACTTGGATCCAAATCCCCCCCTAATGGAGGTATCTGCATGAGTGGATCTCTTCACTCAGTCTCCTCTCTGCTTCTCCAATTGTGGCTCATTCACAATTGTTTGAGACTTCTTCTAGGGCTACATGTTGAGAGGTAATTTACTCTTCCTCTCAACCACCAAGTCTCTAACATTTTCCTTGCTCCTCAAGGCTTTGCCTGCATCTTGAACCTCAAGAGCATAGAGGTTCTTAACTTGTGAATCGATCTGTTTCACCTGTCTCGTGGTGATGTGTCTAAGGAAAACCTTTCCCTTACCGAAGACAACATCGTAGCCTTTGTCCTCCAACATCACGACCGATACCAAGTTCTTCTTTAGTCTAGACACATACTTGACATCTGTCAAGGTGATAGGAGGTCCATGCTCCCTCTGAAAAGCAACCGTGCCCACTCCTGAAACACTATACTTCTCGTCGTCACCCATATCTATGCTCATCTTCAGGTCTTTCTCATCTAAGGCATTGAATAAACTTTTATTGCCGATCATGTGGAATGAGGCTCCACTGTCAATATACCAAACACAACCCATCATCAATGACACCATGCATAAGATGAAGGTAAAGTCCATTTCGAACTAAGAGGCTAATACATCACCTTCCGATCCTTCTGAGGATCCCTTCTTAGACTTCTTCGATGGGAAATTAGTCGCATAATGTCCCATGTCAATTGAAGTATGACATGAATTCGATTTGCACCTGAAACCTCAAACTTTAAACTTCGAATTCCCTTCTCAGTATACTGTTCACAGCTTTAATAAACTTGGCTCCGATACCATGTAGAAATTCTTCAAACTCTCTACAAATCTCGCTCTGAGACCTATGTAGAAAATCTGACTATAGATTAACCCGATAATGCAATATAACCAAAGCAAAATACTATAACCTACTTCTACTATCAATTTGCGGAAGCTTAAATATCGAGCAAGATCAATCTGAACACATATAACTAGAAGAAGAAGAATCAATCATCCAAGACACATGAAAATACTCTGGGGAAAGCCTCAGCTAAAAACCCCACTATCTGTATTATCATACAAGGTGGAAATACATAGGAACTATACAAATCCTTAGCTCTCACAGCTATCTAGCTCTCAGTACAATCCTCATGGATGCTCACAGGAAATCTTGGATTCTCTCAAGCCTTCCTCTCTACACTCCAAGCTCCTATTTCCTTGCGTTGTTCCTCTAGGATGATCTTCACCTCACCAAGTGGAGCACTATCTCACACATTGCCAAAATTGCACAATCCTCCAAGGAACCTTACCTTGACTGCATGCATGAGTTTCCTTTATAGGGAAACAAATGCAACTAATAGTACATTGTCCTTGACATTTAGCTCAACTGGGTCTTTCTCAAAATAGACATGCATGAGTTTTTGATGAGAGAATCTTTAGTTAACTGGAGTACACTAGTTGAGTGCATGCATGCATCAACTGACTGTTAACTCTCTATTAGTTCCTCAAATAGTTTGGAACTAATTTAACTCGACTTAACTCAATAAACTAAGTTAAATAATTACAATTCAAATTAATATAACTCAATCTTATCTCCTTAATTTAAGGGATAACTCTTGCATGACTTCAGAAAGACTTCTAACTTGAATTTCTCCAACTAATTAAGTCAAAATAACTTAATTAATTATTTCCAAGCCACTGGTGAGACTAAATTCGATTCTAATTCACAATTTTAATTCAAGGAAAAATTAAAATTGGAATTTCTGGATTCTATTTTTATCATTTCTTGTTGTTATTTTCAACAAGATTAGGGCATGTGTCCTACAAATTATGAACTCACAGTTGTGGGTTGATGTAAGCCCACATGTGACAGTCAACCCACTTGCTTCATAGTTCATGAAATCATAGGTAGACAAGAGGATTTATAGTCATCGATTGTACTTACACATAGACGAAGGTAACATAGCGATGAAATTAACTGGCCAATGGGATCTCAACCCATGTTGGATTTAGTAACATTCTAGTAGCTTTCGATTTCTTTTGTCATTGATTAAATTTTTAGGTTTTAATTAATGAGGTATTTCAAATTTAGCTATCATGATTGTAATTATATATTTCACCATTCACTTTTTACTATTCTATAAAGTATATTTGTATAGAAATGTGGGTGTTTCTAAACCTGTAATGAGGTCAATTTAGAGCCCAAGATATATGCATAGAGTGTACAACCATGAACAAAATAACAATCAAAATTTTCAATATCAATATTCTCCTTGGATTTAGAAATATATGTGGGTATTTCAAGAAATGCCTAACAATACATGTATTACAACAATTTATGTGGGTATTACGACAATGTGCTTGGAACCAATCAAATGCCCATGGAAAAGCAAATCCTACCTAAATTGTCTGCCAGAGAACTGCATGGAATCGTCTGCACCCATCTCTTTAGCAAAAAAATTGGGTAGAGCACTTATCCTTTCCTTTAGGTCAAACCGTACCTGTCAAGCCAATGGGGCATTGGTTCACTGGGGTGTTTAATGGTCTTCCATCAATGGTTCATTTTTGTTTCCTGTTAAATAAATGAATAGAAGCTCAAACACTCATCTCTTTAGCATAAATTACATACAAAGCATTTTTCCCTCATTTTCATATTCCAATAGTATGTTTCATTGACTATAAATACGTCCACTAAGGTTGCAAGCATGTTATGGTTTTCCCCATCCAAATACTATGAGTTCCACAACGGTAAAGCCAAATGTTGTCTTGACAGTTATATCATAATAGTAACCCCTCCGAACATTAAATCTAAGGAAAATACACTCTATTCAATGCAGTATGCATTCATTCTCAATGAAAACTTTACCCAAAAGTAGGCCTTCTTTCTCTAAAATCATCGAAATCACTGTACCTGAGCTAACAATATAAGTTATAGTTGAGTCAGAGAGTGCCTAAAGGTTTCATTTATCACTTTATACTCAAGAGATACTTGTATTAAGCACACTACATTTTTGTTTCAAATATTGCCAAGATGAGTGACTTCTTTAATTGTGCAAAAAATATTGCTATTGTTTTATATATCGAAATGTTTTGATACTGACAACATTTTCCTTACAAGCTCATGTTTATATATGGAGAATAGTTTTATACTGAAATCAACTTCCTTTTTTGGTATGCTTGATGTTAGTTTTTCTTACTACTTTTCAATATGTTAATATTGTATTGGCGAGGAATTCAAATTTGATATATTATTTAACTTAAATCTCTTAATTGCAGTTCTTCAACCCTTTTTATTCATGTTTCAAGTATAGAAATCTTAGTTCTTTCATTCTGGAATGTCTTATTACTTCTCTCATACAATATTTTCACTTCTTCTGCCTTTTCCTTTTCCTTTCATCATTTAGCTTATAAAAATTTATTTGCCACTCTTGCAGTTTGTCACCACTGACTGTATTAAATACAGTCTCACTATTCTTCAGTTGTTGTTATTCATACTGCAAGTATACAAGATTTATTTCTTACTTTCTGGTATGTCTTTCTACATCTCTCATACAATATTTTTTCTTCTTTTACCTTATGCTCTTCCTTTCATCATTTAGCTTATAAAAATTACTTTGCCACTGCTGCAGTTTGTTACCACTGACTGTATTAAAATATAGTGTGATTGATCTTCATCCATTGTTATTCATACTGTAAGTATACAATTCTTAGTTGTTTTTTCTAGTATGTCTTGCTACTTATCTCATACAGTGTTTTCGCTTCTTCTACCTTATTCTCTTCCTTCCATAATTTAGCTTATATAAATTACTTTGCCACTACTACATTTTGTTCCCACTGGTTATATTGAAATATAGTCGGATTGATCTACCTTTAGGTCATTGCTAGACATTAATCAAAGAATCTTATGGAAATCTTCCTTACTCTGCAATTTCAAAGTTGCACTAACTTTTATTTGCTCTATATTTTGTATGGTCTATGGGATGAACTTAATCATTGTAAGTAATCCTTGTATCTATCAATTAGAAAACTATAATTGTTGTGTTATTCTCCTAAGGTCAATTATCTTTTCTTTAGTTATTTTATCTAACTTTAGTTTTTTCTACCACTTGCAAGTTTTGACATCTACTCTCTATGTCAAAAGTTTGTGTTCCATGAGCTCCATAATTAGAATAGTGCATTGTAAATATCTTGAGTGAATCTGGAGACTTTAAAACTATGATTGTTGTGCTATTTCTTTATGAAAAAAACTATCTTATCTTTTCTCTTATTTAACTTTTCCTTTTTCTGCCATTTCAAACTTCTGCCAAGTTTTCTCTACTTCACGATGTGTATGGTTGAAAACCTCCACCATTTTCATCTATCTAATGGAAAGATGTTAGCCTAACACTAGAATTTCCAGTCTAGATAAGGGATCCTAATACTAGATTTGCTAACCTAAATTGAAGAATCTTATACTAGCTTGGAGAACAATTATATTGTTTATGTTGTTTCCCCTCAAAATGCCCCTCGCTAGTAAAACAAGATAAGTTCATGTGGCCTACGAATTATGAACTGACAACTGTGGGTTGATGAAAGGCCACATGTATCAATCAACCCACTTTCTTCACAATTCATGAAATCACAGGTAGATAGGAGGCTTGATAGTCATCTAATAAATAATCTAAGTATCTATTAATGTCCAAAGAATTCCCATGAATGACCATGAATTACGACATAATGACCATAGAAAGACTAAAAGTGTGCATCCCATGGAATACATAGTGAGCATGCATTTCCACCTACGATTTTCAACTCAATATTTTGAAATCTTTCTGTATCACATTTACATTTGTAAGCCATATGGTTTGTTGTTAGAAAATTTATGCTTTGCCATTTTCTAATTAATATTTGTAATGAATATATAATTTTAATTTTCCCATCCCATTTTTACCTTTTCTAGGCAGAGCTCGTGGTCAGTATTCATAGTTTCCTTTTCATTGTCAAGGATGCATTATGTTTCTTACCTCTGGGTTTTTTTGAGTCATTGATTTTGTTGCTTCTTATTTTTCTTCATAAATTGAAAATTGAGTTGACTAATGAAGCTAAACATTGTGGAATCTCTTTGTATCTCGTCTACCTCAGAAATCTACATTGTATGTTACAATTATCATGGTTTCCTTGCAACTTTGTAATTGATATTTTTAATGGACCTTTCTTTTTGCAATCTATGGTCATTTATTCTATTTCTAGAGGATTATGTTACTTGCATCATCTAGATCTCCAAACACTAACTTAGCCCCTTTTGTATCTATCTTAGATTCACCCTTCAAGACTCCTCTTAGATAAACCCTATGAACAAAGACTTAGGTTTTTGCACATTTTAGTGTACAATTGAAAGTACAATTAACTAGACCTTGTGAGGAGATGGCTAAGCAGTAAAAAATGTTTTTAATGCTTGAATTTGGTTGGAAATTCATGTTAACACAACCCAAAACTAATTTCAAAGTATTTTTTGTGACTCATACCACCAGTCACATAATAGTCTTCTAGAAACTGTAGCTTTGTAAGTTATTGCCTCTTAGTCCTTAATTTCCCCAAGTATCATATTCCTTCATCAACAACATATTAGCATTAACCCATATAAGTAGCTCTACACTTTTTAAAAATATTACCAATTCGTAATTTTATGTATAATCCAAAATTCAACATTTTCCTATACCTAGAAACTTTTCTAACTCAAGCTTAGGGATGTGCCTATTTTGATGCATATGGGTATCTTTGCATTCATGGACCTACAAATTATTCCCATGCCTGAAAATTGACATAGAAAATATTATGAATATGCTTGCTTTTATGCCTATGCCCATGTTTGCATTCATACACGTACAATTCATTCCCAAACCTATAAAACTCAGAAAGAAAAACTTGTAACTATAATTATAAAAGCTTATAATACAACCTAGATTTTCCTTCACACAATGATTGTTGTGGAGGATGCCACATGCCCTATAATGAATATAGTAAGAAATTTTATCTCACAAAAATGGATAAGATATAATTTCTTAATAGAATATCATAAAACTTGAACTATGAATTAAGAATATGAGAAAAGTTTCAAGGTCTTGTGAATAAGGCAAGAAAATTGTAAATGACATAAATTCAACTTTATTAGTTATTTCCTTTATTCTTTAATTTTCCCTAGTATCTTCTTCCTTCATAAGAAACATATGAGCATTAACCCATATAAGTAGCTCTCCATTGTTTCAAAATACTACCAATTTGTACTTGTATGTACCAAAAAACTTTCAACATTTTCCTATATCTAAAAACTTTTCTAACTCAAGCTCATGTATGTGCTTGTTTTGATGCATATGGCCATCATTGCATTTATGTACCTACAGTTCATTCCCATGCCTGGAAAACTGGCATGAAAAATCTCATGAACATCCTTTCTCTTATGCATACGCCCATGTTTGCATTCATACACGTACAATTCATTCCCAAACTTGACAATCTGACAAAAAAAACTTGTAAATACAAGTGTAAAAGCTTATTATACAACCTGAATTTTCCTTCACACAAACATTGTTGTGGAGAATTCCACATCCCCTATAATTAATACAGTAATAGATTTAATCTCAAAAAATGGATATGATATAGTTTATAAATAAAGTATCACAAAAAGTCAAACTATTATTTAAAAATATGAGAAAAGTTTCGAGATCTCATGAACAAGGTAGCAAGTTGTAAATGATAAAAATGCAAAAACAATACTTTTGTATGGCCAACTAAAATAATTGAATCTATTCTTTTCTTGTACACTTTGGAATGTTTCTTTTATTCTTTGTCCTTTGCCTTGTTATTACTAGTGCATATCTTGCCATGAAATTCTTGAAAGAGATTTAAGGTCTCTTACCTTCAACAATAGATTGAGGTTTACTAAATAGCTCATTCAATCTTCCTAACCCTTCCTCTATACCCTACAAACCTATCCTTCAATCAAAGAAACCCATTCCAGAATAGGACCCGTACTTATTATTTTGTTTGTTTGGACAAGAATCATTTTGATTTCCACTTAAATTTGCAAAAATGAAGAACATATTTGTCTAGAAATCTCTTTGCTTCTAATATCACCTACCTTCTTATCCATTTTGTTTTCTCATGATTCTATATGTTACATTCTCTTTGATTCGAAATATATCTTCCTTCATGTCTTTGAAAATTCATATTGTAGCCTTCCCCTTCATTTTTCTACATAATCTACTTATGTCCCCAAATACACTTACATTTGAAATCTGCTTGCAATTCCTCTCTTCCAATGACAAAGTTGTATCAAAATGGATCCAAATTTGACAAGCAATGAACTTTTGTTGTTGATGGTTAGTTCTACTGAGATGAAAATAATCCTCCAAGTGGTTTTTGTCGAGCAGATTTGCTCGTTCATGGCTACAACCCCCTGCTATCATCCCTCTCTTTTTGATGTAAACCACAAACATGCGGTCTTGCTTCCTTTGATGCATAATACCCTTGCAACATCTGGGGATCTTTAACTAGGCTTTATTGTACTCCTCAAAAAAAATTACTACACATCCTTCCGTTGATCTTTGTACATCGCAACTTCCCTTCCTACCATTAGAGGAAATTTCAGATTAAAAGTGGCCTCCTAAGGAATAAAATAAAAAATTAGTTAAAATACTAAAATAAGAGTTACGAATTTTTTAGGGTAAAGAAGAAAACTACTTTTTTAATTATACTTTTGTCTTATCTCCTTATAGGTTTACTTAAATTTCAAGTGTATACACTCATTGGGTATGGAATTAAATTCCACATCCAACAAGTACCTAGTATTCATACTTTTGAGAAGACCCACATACATAAAAAATGAATATACAATAAAAAGGTGTGTCTACACGCTTTTTTAATGCATCTTAAATTTTTATCAAGGTGAGTCTTCTCAAAATAATGCATAATGGGTACTTGTTGGATGTAGAATCTAATTCCCCATCCAACAAGTGTCTACACTTGAAATTCGAGTAAACCTATAAGGAGATAAGCCAAAAATACAATTAAAAAAATAGTTTTTCTTCTTTTCCGTCCAAAATATTTACATCTACCTATTTTTTAATTTAAAGGACTTTGATTGGTTTACATATTATGACATGGAAATTTCATGAAAACTTTTAGGCTGAAATTTCCTCCAATGCTTCCTCCCCTTCCTCTCCATTTAAATCCCTTTTTTGCGTGTAATATATTTTATTTCTATTTTCCTATTCTCCTCCTCTCTCACTATTCTTCTTTCTTGTAGGTCACTTCATGTCATTGAAATTGAAATTATCCATCGTGCAACACCTTT